>BSBK01006732.1:0-141995 GCA_027943335.1 Chamaecyparis obtusa | reverse complement strand
AATGTTTTTCAAATCCATATGTCAAGTGTAGTTCCATCCATTTCATACTTTTAATCCTGATAAAGATAAGGTTATTTCAGTTCTTGGATCAAATTTTTGCGTTTTAGGCTCAAATTGGATTGGGATGTAGATTTGGTTAAGTGTTCCTCTTTCGAGTTTGATGAATTGATTCATTGATTGAATAAAGCTTGCTTTGATAAATCCTTTCTCCTTTTGAGTATATTGCCCACTAGTTTGATATTGATTTCATTTGAGGGACTTAGGACAATTTTTAGATTAGGTGACCAAAATCTTGAGGTACTTGCAAATGCAATTGTGGGGTTTTATTATGCAATATATAAAAATGCTATTGAATGCAATATTTACAAGGTGACCTTCTAGGTATGTGGCTGACTTGGACTTTCATTGGTGCCTGTTTACTAGGTCTTCACTGATTGAATGAATCTAGCTCTTTTTTTCTATTTTTAAAGCCTTTTCTCTTTTTTTGCTACCAAGGCGCCTCTTTGCTAGGTTTTCACCAAGACACTTTTCTTCTTTTTTTATTTTATTTTTATTTTTCTTTTTTTTTCAATTTTTTTTTCATATCATCGAGGTGCCTATTTTCTAGGTTCTCACCAAGACAATATCTTTTTGAGGATCATATATGAATGTTTTTGCTTTCTTCATGCTCAATTTTCTATTGTTTTTGATCTTTTCTACTTTTCAAATGTTTTGGTATTTTCAAGATCTCTTTTGACTATGTACAATAAATATGCTTCTCTCTCATCTGATACCCCTTATACTCTTTTGTCTACCTTATGTGTTGAACCTCTTTAGATGTATGTTATTGATTGGCTCTTGGAGTTCTTCACCATCATAATCTGCTAGTTTGTAGGTGTCAGTCCCAAAGTTTTCAACAATGAGAAATGGTCCTAACCATTTTTCTTCCCATTTTCCTTTTGTTTTTCCTTTCTGCTTGGTTCTTGGGATTTTCTCGCAAAACTAGGTTACCTATTTGAAATGTTCTTGGTTTGATGTGCTTATTGTAAGCCTTTGAAATTCTATTTTGGTACACCTTCAAATGATGAAATGCTTGCATTTCTTTCTGATCTAAGAGTTCTAGTTCTTGTAGCCTAGCAACCCTATAGTCTTCCTCATTTATCAAACCATGCATAGATATCCTGAAAGATGGAAGTTCTACCTCCAAAGGAAAAACTACTTCTATTCCAAAGACTAAGGAAAAAGGTGTAGCTCTTGTTGGCATTCTTATGCATGTTCTATAAGCCCATAAGGTTGGGTTTATCTTGATGTGCCAATCTCTACCTAAATTGTCCACTGTTCTCTTCAAAATTTTCAAGATATTTTTATTTGTTGCTTCGGCTTGTCCATTACCTTGAGGGCAATAGATTGAAGAAGAATGATGAATCATGTGAGACTTTGTGCATAATTCCTTTAGTTATTTTTTTAAAAAATGCTTTGCATTATCCATTATGATAGCATGAGGTATGCCATATCTACAAATAATATGATTGAGGATAAACAAAGATATCCGCTTTCCTATTTCAGTTGATAAGGATACATCTTCCACCCACTTGGTAAAGTATTTAGTTGCTATGATGATGAATTTATGACCATTCAAGGATGGTAGATAAATCATGCCTATTAGGTCTAGACCCCATTAATAGAACGATGAAGGTGTTGTCATTGGATGAAGCTCTTGTGCGAGCACATGTATCAAGTTTCCATGGAATTGATACTTTCTACAAGTTTTTGCAAATTTACAATTGTCTTTCTCCATCGTAGGCCAAAAATATCCTATCCTAAGAAGTTTCTTGGCTAGGGTTAATCCATTTGAGTGTGATCCATAAATTTCTTCATGAGTTTCTCATAAGGCTACATTTGATTCTTCCTCTTCTAAACATCTAAGGAGCATTCCATCTAGACTTTTTCGATACAATATTTTAGAAACTATAGTATATCAGGCGGCTTGGTGAATGAATCTTTTCTTTTGATTCCGGGTTTGGTCTATGGGAAGGATTTGATCTTTCAAGTAAGTGTAATTAGGTCCATAACATGGTGATTTGTTTGTAGTTAGCAATAAAATGGTGTAATGGTGGGTAGGGTCAAACATGGGTTGAACCACTTCTTCTACCAAGAACTCATATCTAGCACTCTGATCAGGGATCTGTAGAAGTGAAGCCAAAGTTGCCATTGCATCCACTGCTTTGTTCTTTTCTCATGGCACTTGTTCAAATGTAATGAGTATGAAATACTTCTTAAAATTTTGCACCATGTTTTTTTAGGGTACCAATTTGTCATCTTTTGTCTGATATTCTTCATTGACTTCATTTATGACTAATTGTGAATCTCCATAAACTTTTAATTCTGTCACTGTGCACTCTAATGCAAGCTTGATTCCAATAACCAAGGCTTCATATTCTGCTATATTATTGGTACATGGAAATAGCAATTTATAAGACTTAGGGATAGTAGAGCCTTAAGGAATGATGAGAAGTATGCCTGCTCCTGATCCATGATGATTATAGGAACCATCAAAATAAAGTTGCCATGTTTTTGCCTCCACCTACACAATATCTAAATCTGAGAATTCCACTTGGATGGGATGATCATCTTGAAGTGGTGCTTCTGCTAATTAGTTAGCAATAACTTGTCCTTTGATTGATTTTCTATCAACATATTCTATGTCGAATTCATTTAGTACCATCAACCACTTTGCTAGCCTTCCATTCAATGTTGTTTTACTAAGTAGATACTTCAATGGGTCAATTTTGGCAATGAGCCTTATCTTGTGGGCTAGCATATAATGGCATAATTTTTGGGAAGCAAAAACTACAGCCAAGCATGCCCTTTCCATAAATGTATAGTTAAGCTCCTATTTGACCAAGGTTCTACTTATGTAGTAAATTGCCTTTTCTTTTCCTATTTCATCCTCTTGTGCTAAAAGTGCCCCCAATGAATTCTCCATTAATGAAATGTACAAGATTGAAGGCTTGCCTCTGATAGGTGGCATCAAGATTGGTGGATTCATGAGATATTTCTTCAATATATTAAAGGCTTCTTCACATTTTTCATCCCATTTGAAAATTGTATCTTTATGCAAAAGGTGGGTGAAATTATAACATTTTTCCGCTAATTGTGAGATAAATCTCTTAATGGATTGGATCCTTCATTGTAAAGATCTCATCTGAATAATGTTTTTAGGTGCTTCCATTTCCATGATAGCCTTCACTTTGGCAGGATCCACCTCTATTCCCTTTGCAGACACAATATAGCCTATTAGTTTGTTGGATTGGACTCCAAATGCACATTTCTTTGGGTTAAGTCTTACTTTGAATTCTTCTAGCCTTCCAAAAAAATTTGCCAAAATTGGAAGATGCTCTTTTCTTGAATGGGATTTGGCTAATATATCATCCACATAGTCCTCCGTGAACTTATGCATCATATCATGAAATATTGTGGTCATTTCTCTTTGATAGGTCGCTCCTGCATTCTTTAACCCAAATGGCATGACATTCTAGAAAAAAGTACCCCATGTACATGTGAAAGCGGTCTTATCTTGGTCTTTTGGTGCTATCTTTATCTGGTTATATCTACTAAATCCATCCATGAGTGAAAACATAGAGTGACCTATTGTTAAGTCCACAATGGCATCAATGCTTGGAAGTGGGAAGTCATCTTTAGGACATGCCAAATTTAAGTCTCTAAAGTCCTTGCAGATTCTGATGGATTTGTCTACTTTTGATACTGGCACTATATTTGAAATCCATTGTGCATAATCAATGGCCCTTATAAATCCCACCTTCAATAGTTTTTCTAACTCCACCTTGACAAGTAGTGCTATATGTGGATGCATCTTCCTTAGCTTTTTCTTAACAGGTTTGGATCCTTCCTTGATATTTAGATGATGCATTATCCAATTTGGGTCTAAACCCGGCATATTATCATAAGACCATGAAAAGTTAATTTGTCTTTCTTTAAAGAACTTAATGAATTATGTCCTTTCTTCACTAGATAGAGATGTCACTATGTAAATGATCTTTGGTTTTGTTTCTGACCCAATATTTATCTTTTATGTTGGCTCAATTAAGATCGGAGATCTTTCTTCATAATGTTATGATAGAGCATCCAAACTCCCTTCCTTAGGTGCCTCAGTTTGGTTTTCACCTTTGGAAACATCCTTTATTTCTTTATTTTTTTCTTGATCTAATGTTGCCACAATGTGGTTTTCAACACTTGATTCATTTCCTTTTCTATTTTTTTCATTTTTTTCATTTTTTCTCGAATTGAAAGTTTGGATGCTCCCTTTGATCAATTCTTCTTTATATTCACTGATATAATAGGGTTCAACCACATTAAGGTATTCGGACACCACGTTGTCATTCAAGAAAATTGGAATGGTAGTTGGTTCAATCGAACTCCATTCAATTAAGTTCGGGTGTATGAGGGTTAATGGGTCAACGCTTAGGTTTGTTTTGATTGGGTTTAAGGTGTATGGCTCATTATTAGAGGGTTCATACATTGTATCTTGAAAATCTCAAACACGGGCTTCCTCTAAATGTTCTAAAGAAGAAGGATCAAAGTCCTCCTCACTAGACTCCTCTTAGGTTTCCATTGGATAAAAATCATGTGGATTAAACCTAACATTTGATTCTTCCATAGTAGGTCTCCATTAAGGTACACCTACCCATTGATTCTTCCATAGTAGGTCTCCATGAAGGTACACCTACACATTGATTTATCTCTATTTCTATACTTGGAACATCATTTAAAACCACTTGGCTAGAACTAGATGCTTGATTTGAACTTGATTCATTTATTGGTCCTTTATCTTTGGTAGAAGCATAGGTATGAATGACATCAATACCTTTATCTTGACATGACTCATCTGATAGGTTCTCCCATTCCCATTCATTAGAATCCTCATCGCTATGAGATTCTAATTTTAATATTTAGCTATAAAGTTTGGGATAATGTTTTTGAGTGTATCCTTCCTCAAGATACCCTACTCATTGTTTCTCCTTGGAATCTCACCATGTACTTTCTATGGGCTCAATGATCCCTTCATTCTTTGTGCCTAAATGTCCTTGACCTTTGTATCCCATATTTTGTATGATTGAAAACCCTTTCCCATATTGATGTGTGGGAATGGTTATATTTTGAATATGTTTGACATGTGCACTTGATTCTTCATCTTTATATAACCAATTTAGGATCTCATTGTCTTCTTCATCCATGGCAGATGATTTACTTGAGCTTACAAAGTTCTCATTATATCTATGGGGTAGATTTTAAGGTCTTCCAAAGGATTTGGTTGATAAAGGTAAGTCCATCATAGATAAGGATTATTCACCTACGCCTTTTTTCTTGATCTTGCATTGCTTATGAAAATTCTTCATCATTTGGTCCATTTTTTTATTATGAGCCTCTTTGGTGTACACTTGGGTAGCTTTGGTATGGTCTTCTTTTGATTCTTCAATAATGTTATCCTCATTAACCTTATCTTTTCCTTTAGTCGATGTAGTTAGGTTAATGAGTTTTGGTGTATCTTCAATAACAACCTCTTCTTCCATCTTTTCTTTTCCTTTCAACAAAGGGATGTCCTTAGAACTTTGACCTTGCTCCATTTGATTAGGCATAGACCCTTATGTATTGTGTAAGACTAAGGAGTCATTGATAGGCTTGACATTATTACAATATTGGAATGTGTTTACATCCACACTTATCATTATCTCTTGCCCTAGATATGGGAATTTCAGGCATTGGTGATAAGTTGAATGAACGAATTGCATTTCGTGGATCCATGGCCTTCCTAAAAAGATAAATTATAAGTCAACTTTAATTCCAACACTTGGTATATGGTCTCTTTTTTCATAGGCCCAACTCTTATTCATAATACTATGACTCCTTTTGAGGCCCTTTCTTCATCATCATAGGCTTTTATGGTTATCTTTTTCTTAGGGTCAATAGCCTCCTCAGAAAATCCTAGGGCTTTCACCAAGCTAAGGGTACAAATGTTTAGGCCAGCTCCTCCATCTATAAGGACTCTTTTCACCCTATGCTTATGAATCAACACTTCTATGTATAAGGGAAGATTTTGAGGATGAATAAGGGACATGTCATCTTGTTCAGAAAATGATAGGAAATGAGGTGCAATTAAGTGCCCTACCATATTTTGGAATTTGTCTACCTCCAAATTTAGAGGCACATTGGTTTCCAATAAAGCTTTCTCCAGAATGTCTTTATGAATTGGTGACAATTTGAGCAGCTCAAGAATAGAGATTTGAGTGGGAGTTCTTTGTAATTGATCAACCAAGTTGTATTATTTTGATAATGAAGTTGAAGCTTGATTTTATACCACAAATTTAGGAGCATTATTAGGTAGGATAATTTTTTATGCTTGCCCCCTAGTGACAACATTTGATGATACTTCCCTTGACTTATCTTTCACTATGATAAAATTTATGGTTTGATCCTCTTCTCTTAGAGTATTTATTATGTTATTATAAGTATGAGAAAAGTTCACTTTCTCATTGCCCTTTTTTTAATTTTGATTAGCATTAGATGAATCACCCTTTTCATGATTCAAAAAGGGGTTTTTGAAGGCCATATGTTCTCCATTATTTTGAGGCCCTTCAATTTGAATGGTTCCCTTGTCAATTAAATCTTGCACCAAGTGTTTTAACCTCATGCATTCATTTTTTGGGTGACCTCTATTTCAATGATATTCGCAATGATGGGCATCATTCCACCAATAAGGTTTAACTTCAAGTTCATAATATTTGATATCAAGTAATGTGATGACATTATTGGCAACCAAGGTCTTTAATACATTCTCCAAAGGTTCACCTAAGTAGGTGAATTTTGTTTTATTATAATTGGAGTAAGAAGATTTTGATTTTTTCCAATTAGCATTATTATTGGAATTGTTAGAATTGTTATTGGAATTATTGGAATTATATGGAGCTTTGTTTGATTGATTAACATTATTTGAAGAATTAGCTCCATATGGTAGGATAAAAGGGGTTGACTTCAAGTTGTGTGCTTCCACAACTCCATCATTCACAAGGTTTTTGTTGTTATTCTTTATCCATGATTTAGATTTATCATTGTTATTGTTGGACCCTTGATTATTGAAATACTTAGGCACATAATTATTATTATTGTTGTTATTGTTGTTGTTGTTGTTGATGGATTTGTTATCTTTAAATAATTTGATTTCACCTCTCTTGACTAAAACATCTTCAATCTTGATCTCATTTTCAATGAGTTTTTCAAATGTTGGGGGACATTGAAATTGTAATCTCTAATTCATTTCCATGGTCAAATTGTTAGTGAAGATTTCCATCTTCTCTTTCTCGAGGATACTTCATGGATACCTTGCGAAAATGGTCCTCCACCTTTGTAGGAATCTGAAGGACTCTCCATCTTTCTATTTGGTATCACACAACTTGAACATTGTGATTTCGTGCTCAATGTTATAAGAGTTATGGGTTATGAACTTGGAGGCTATCTCCTCAAAGATCTTTATTCCTTGGGGTAGTTTTGAAAACCACTCCATTGCGGGATCTCCTAAGCTTCTAGGAAAGAGTCTCATTAGATATGTATCATTGTGCATGAACTCTATGCTTAGGGTGCAAAACTCTCGTAGATGATCTTGTGGGTCTATTTTACCCATGTACTTATCGTATTTAGGAAAAATGGTATTGGAAGGAAAAGATACCATAGCTAAGCTTTTGTCGAAAGGGAAAGGACACAAAGATTCTACGGAAAAGGCTTTAGGTTCAGCTGCCTTCTTCATGGCATCAATTTGTTCTTGGAAGGCCTTTATTTGCTTAGTCATAGCATTCATGGGATCATCTTGGTGTTGGTCTTTCTTGAGTTGGTCAATATCAAAATCATAAGGCAGCTTGAATCCCTTTTGGGCTAGGTTTAGGAAAAAGTTCTCCTTATCGTTATTTATCAATTTCTCCATAACCTCAAGGAATTCTAGGTCTTGGGCAGCTCTCTCAACCTTTTCTTCAAGCTTTTCTTTAGAATTATGATTGATATTTTTGGTATTATGATTATGATATGCTGAATTTCTATCCATCCCTCCAAGTCTTTGTTCAAATAGGTTTGGAAAAATTTCTTCTTGATTAGGATCTTTGTAAAGACTGGTATTCAACCTCTTGCCCTCCATTTGCAACAAGAGTGCTATCTCCTTATAATGATACCCTATATGTGTGGGACTGAATGGAAACTAGTATCCAACAAGGGTTTGATTGGGAATAATCCTTGGTTCGAGAATTGTTGATTTTATATTGAAGAGATTTAAAAATATAAGATGATTTTTCAATGGATATATCTCTCACTTGTTTACATATTTTAATCACAACAATCATGCATTCAATTATCTCTTTTTATCCACTTAACACAAAATGTTTGATTTGAAGAATGTTATCACAAGTTTTGCACAAAAAGACACTTCAAGCACCTACCTAGGACAAGATTTGGTTCGTAAACATGGCTCTAAAAGGTGGTCTTGCTATTTTATCAAGGATTTAATATTGATTCTGTTCAAATAGACTTTAAAATTTCATCCCCCAAGTATGTTAAGGGGCTTTCGACACACACAAAAGTATGATTTGGTGCAATCCGTGAGGACTACTAGAGGAAGTTTGAAAAATTTAAAATTCATTTGTCACACACCCCATTAAGGATGCATGTATTTCATTTTAGAGTGGGTTGGATTCCCGCAACAAAAGTGAGCATATCCCACTTTAGGTTGTCCCTCTCATCGGCCTCATTAAGGAAAAACTCAGGAGGTGAGCCCACTAATTCTCTAGCATGTTCATTCAAAGCAAGGAAAATGGATTTAAGGTCAAGCTTTTGGGAATTTGGTTCACCAAAAGGTGAAGAGCATATCCCTAAATTTTTCTTTAGTTCCCAAACACAATAGACAATGTTGTTCAATTTCTTTCACCCACTAACTATAGGGATTTGAGTATTTCTACTCTCTTCCACAAACAAGGGGCTTTGATAAAGTGTTTGATTTATTCCTTTGAGCTATCCAAATTACTATATTTTGAAAGGACAATGCCACAATTTAAGCACACAAATCACCAAGTTTTAAGGCTTACCTCTCCTTGTAGCTAAAAAAAGTTAGGGGCATTTTTGTGTGATTTCATCATTTTTAACATTACCTTGGAAATAGCTCCTTCGAAATGTGATTTTCCACTAGCAAGTTAGTCAACACAACCAATCACAATGAAGGCAACCAAATTGAAATTGAAGAAGTAAAGCTTATGTATTGAACCTTAAACACCTTATTTACAAATTTTTAAGGAAAAACTTGAACGAAGGAGTAAAAATCCAATTGAGAGATACAAATTTTGTTCTGTAAGCTTCTATAATTGCAAGATAATTTTGATATACCTGGTTCTCCTCTTCTTGTGATTCCTCAAGAACCAATTTAATATACTCAAAGTTCTCCCTCTTGATCTTTTTAGCCAAAGGTTTTCCTTCTTGATTAAACTTGCTCTCTATTTTTTGGACCTTTCTATGCCTTGTCATTTATAGAAAAAAAAAACATACAGACAGAGAGTTAGATAATTGAATTGATCAATCTAATAGCAAATTAAGACAACAAATAGTAAGCGACATTGTCCAGCTATATATGCGTGATCAAATTGTTATCAAGTGTAACTTTAATGATAGCAAGTGTCACTTTCCAGTGACATAGGCGACATTGAAAGTTAATCAAGCGTAAACAATTTATTGCTAAGTGTAAATAGTATTGGAAATTGTGTAAAATGGTTTGCTTAAAGTGACAATTTATCAAATGCTAAGCATGAATTAGTAGATACTAGGTGTTACTGTCTTTGTAAAGTGCATAGCAAAGGTTTGTCACAAGTGATAAAAATAGTAGATTTGTGACACTTCTTTAGTCACAGGCATGATTTTACGAGCAAAGGCTGAACAATTTATCTCATGAGTGTGAGCATCTATCTCGCAAGCGACTGAAAATAATTTAAGACAGAAGAGAAGTGATCAACCAGGCGTGAGTTATCAGCTAGTAGGTGTCATAACAATGATTTGAAGCATCATTAGAATGACTATAGGCATGACTAAATCATTTGTACGTATGACTTCACCTTTTTTCTACAAAAAATTCATGAAAAAGTGAAAATACAAGCATACAAAATATGATGAAAATGATGAAATTAGGCTTATAGCCCCATGGTGGGTGCCATTTTGTATACTAATAAAAGTATCTTCATAGGATTAAGGTTGAATCAATAAATGAAATAGTAACTAAATTAAACCACAATAGATCAACTATTTAGCAAATTAATGATCAATTGAGCATCCTATGGCTCTCTAACTAATATTGTTAATGCAAAGCTCTCAACAAACTTCCATTAATGACAGTCCTAGAATGAGAATGATAAGATAAACAAGTTAAAGCTAACAATTATATCAAAGTAAATGCTAATTAAGTTCTCAAATGCCTTTCTAAACTCAAATTCCAAGAGGTTCAATGCAATTCTTAGATGTGTGGTTGATCATTATGAAGGATTTAGGCCTTCGTTTTATAGATTTTCCAATGGTAGGGGGTGTAGTTGTGTTTGATCATGAGTAAGCCTTGGTTGAGTCTTTGGTTCCACCCTTTGAAGAAAATGCAAAATTTTTCTTCTGAAAGCTTGGGACAAGTAGAAAAGATCAATGGTCAAGATTCTCTTTCACTTTGAGTGATTGAGATTGAATTTGGCTTGATCCATGTGAATGCCTTTCCTCAAATCTCATTGGTTGCCCAAATATCCTCTCCTTTTGGATTGTTGAGAGTAATTAAGATTTATTAATTGATTTAATTAATTTATTTTAGCCATGTACCCATTGAATGGGTTCAATTTAATTTAATCCAAGAGTATACAATTATTTGATTTAATCGTATTTTGATTTGATTGCACTTGATTAAAATGCTCGCATTTTTTATTGATCTCGAATTAGGATTTGATTTTAATTTTGATTGGCTAATTATGCATTGTGATTCAATTGATTCAATTATGTCCTTGATTTTCTTTGATTTGACTTGATTTTCTTTAATTTGATCTTTGTCCATTTTTAGGTGATTACAAGTACATGTGAATATTTTTTTTGATTTACCATACAAGGAAGACAAAATATTTATCTAATCTTTTGAAGACAATATTTATTGAATAAGGTGGAAAGGGTATGTGCAAGATTATGAGGGGCCAAAAAGTGGTGATGTGAAAAACATTCACTTTTCACTCGTCCAAAAGTGCATGAAAGTGCTTGTTGACTTTTTAGTAGGCTTGGGTGTCAGTACACCTAGGCAAACCTACCACCAAAGCACAGGCCTAATCAGGTACCTGATAACTTTGGCATAAATCCAAAACCTGTGAGCCCTTTTCCTCATTTCCTTGCATGATTTTCTTAAGTTCTTTCTGTGATTTTTAGGTACCCGATATATTTTTGGATACCTGATATTAGAAACAACAAATTCAACTCCAAGCATATTCAGTAAGTAGTTATTTATATGATTTTTATTAATTTATTTCATTTTCATGCTAAATGTTGCATTTTTTTTTAAAATAGGGTTTTGTATTTATATTTGTAATAATATATGAAATTAGATTGAAATTTAGATTTTTTTTTATTTAATTAGGCATGGTTGACAACAATGAAGAAAATAACCCTCCCACACCAAATAATGATCCCCAAAACAATCCCCCACTTCAAAACCCTCCATCTTTACAAGATTTGATACAAGAAAATTTGAACACAATACGGGGTTTCCAAAACACATATCAAAATATACCTACATTAGGTCCCATGCTTGCCACACTAAATACAATTGTTGGAAACATTGACACACTCATCCAGAAACATAATGCTGCTCTTCATTGGCATGATGATGTGCATGCCCAATTTGATGACAGGCTTGACCATGATGGGATTGCGGCCCTTAATATAATTAAGGAAGATATAACCACCCTTTTTGTTGATCCTAAAACTGGAATACTAGTTGACCCCAAAAAGCCCAAATTATCAATAAAATGGTGCACAAATGAAGCAATGTGCACAAACTTTTGGGATCGCTGGTGGATGGTTTTTGATAAACCACCCCATAGCAATTTGGAGGTCCCATTTTATTTCTTTAAAAAATTGTATGCTGAGTTTGTGCTTGGTCACCATGTTGATTATTGGAGTATGAGGCCCAACATGGGCGTAGGTAGAGGAGCTCCTCAGACTAAGCCATCTTCCCAACATTGAAAGGCCACTACCTTTGTCCCCCCCACTGATGTCGCACCCCCTCCTCTAGTGCAACATCTTAATATCATTACAGAGGCTGCCTCATAGACTATTAGGGACATTCATTTACTGAGTTATCAGTTGATCACTCAGACCAGGTCAGTGTTGCCTCCTATGGATGTTGCTAGCACATCGACAACTCATCAAATTTCACATGTATGCGAGCCCCATATGTGCATTACGTGCAGGCATATGTGCCTCGGACTGCTTACTGATTCTGATATATATCAATTTCATTATATTGATGAGGTGGATATAGGAGAGGTAGCTACAGAGGTTGTAACACCTCATGGAGCATCTACATCTCATGAGAGTGCTCAGGAGGTGCATGCAAAGCCATTGACTCCTATTGATACGGTAAGAGTAAACATTATAAATAAATTTGTCACATGAATTATTTAATTTAAAAATAATTTATTTATTTAGATTAGTTTTAATGATTGCATGCACTTATGTATATATATTTTTTCCATTTATGTTTAGTCGATGACATAGGAGGAGGTGAGATAGGTGGATGAGTCCACACTTTCGGCCATTTCATTTGGCCTTGATGACTATATGGTATATTATAAATTATGTACCCATTAGTTTTTTTTTATATCATTTGGCGTACATGCTTAAATCTCTATCAATTAGAGAAATAAAATTCATACATTTACTAATATATATTGTCATCTTATTATGTTCTTGTAGGCTATAGCCGATGTCAGTGGGGGGCATGAGGGGGTTCCTTCATCAGGTGTCGACAAAGGAAAGGTAGTTAATTGTTTAAGATTAATTATGCATGCATATGTATGGCACTTGTGTGTAGTAATAAATATTTTACTTGCACTTTATTGTATAGGCTGTGGCTATTGATGATGTCTTGACACTGGTTTGACAGCGTAGGGTTACAGGTGTCTCGATACGAAGTGATAGCTTGATTGTACGTAGACTTTTACATATTGTTATTTGTATTTTGTAACCAGGTTTGCTATGATGAAGTACATTGATATATAATTGACAATATTTTTACTCTCATAGGTTACTCCGACTGTGAGGGAGGGCCCACGAGAATCCTTCATTTCTTTGTTGACCCAACCCACCATTCCAGAGGAGGGATCACTAGATGTAAGTTTTAATTTTAGTTCAATCAATTTGTAGTTATATTATGCTATCATCCTATTTTGTAGATTTATTACTCTATGTTGCACCACTCTACTAATCTCATTATTGCAAATATATATTTATAGGTCAAAGTTTGTATTGCTAGCATGGTCTCTTTGCTACCAAGGACTTATGCTAGGACACCTGCTCATGGTAGGCGATCGAGAGACCTGGTACAAATATTTGTATTCAGTTATAATTTTAATTAAATTAGTGTTTGAACTCATTTTTTTATGCAGGATCAATCAGAGCCCAACACTTCTTCAAAGAGGCTACATTTTGATGATCCCCCTACAGCATAGGATGTAGTTTTAGTTTTGTGGTCATTTAGAGATGACACTTGACACATTTTGAGATGGCATATATGCCATGTTGTACACCTTAAAACATTGATTTTGTAGACATTTTGAAATGGCATGTGCCATATTTGTATATGGACATACTTTTGATACATATATAGAACATGTTCATTTATATGTTATATTTGCATCATCTTTTGTATATACATATTTATTATTCATGTTTATGGAATTGAATGGTGAAGTTATATCTTGACTATGATTATCATTATGATTTAAATTATATCTTGTTGAAGTTACATTTTTTTTTCTTTACTCTGGAATACCTTGCTCATGGAGCTTATTATGTTTGAGGTTTAACTTCTTGTTGGTGAACAGATTTGTCTTCCAAAGAAATGCTTACAACATGACCCTTAAAGCCCAAACAAAAAAACTCAACCAACACCAATAGTTGGGTCACTTTACTATTGAGAAGCATGAGTTCCCTTTGAATTATCTAGGTACAGCTCCCCATGCAGGATTTACAATGAATCAACTAAACTATAAATGATAATGCTTTTAACCTGAAAGTAATAAAGGCTTACAAACATCTTTTCGTAAACATGAGATAGATGCGAAGGGACTAATTTACTGAAAAGAAAAGGAAAGTAAACGCTACAAATTTCATTTTCCTAAACAATGCATTACATAAAGAAACTAAGAGAGAAAGATGAATGGTTCTTTCCAAATACATGAAAAACTATAGCACAAAGTCCACAGATGATCGTGTTGATGATCAGACGTAATAGATACGCATTCAAAAGAAACCAATATCATTCAAAGATGAATATCAATCAGAAAGTGAACATGTAAAATCAAAGTTTTAATATGCTGACATATCCTTCTTTGAACACAGCAAAACAAAAATGATTCTGCTATTCCTGTACATTAATCATTATCTAAAAATAAAATCCCTCTTTCCTTGCATTACAATAAAAATCCTAATCTACCCCTCCCCTGGCACAAAGTCTCTCAGGTTAGGTAGAATTCGGAACCCCGTAATCTCCTCTACGAGCCTTATTTATTTTCCCCTTTCCATCAGTTTCTTTCCTGTTATAATAACTAATTCTTGAGGACTTGTCTATCCACATCTTCTTTCTCAAATACATTAAAGTCTCCCTTTTTGAGTGCCTTAGTAATATTTTGTTATGAAAGTCCATGTTACTTGGCACTCTACATCTTTCAAAATGGATCTATTCCTATAGAATAGTGCCATCTGGATCTTATTGCAACACAAGTGTTAATGCCTCTATGTTTTGATTGGACACTTGGTGCTATAACTAGAGTGTGTCATTTATGGCTCTCCACACACATACTGCTTCATGCAAGTGACACCAAGAAACATTTTGTCAAAGCCATCATACATACGTATTTTGGGATTTAATTGCGAGCACGTCCTCCTCAATTTTCCCACCCTATAAACCTAAAGCCAACATCTCTGAATCATGATTGATGTCAACACAAAGAACTACATTATCATGCATTTTGAAGGCATCATCAGCTTGGTATTGAAAATTGCTCTTAAGTTTCACATTGATATAGTCCCAGACCTCTATGAATCTAACAACTAAGCATGAAACAAGGTTTTGTCCATCAAGGAAGATGTCGGGTCCTCCCTGACATTTGGTGTTGGAGAATTCTCAAGAAATGATAATGTCTTAATATTGAAATTGTATTATAGATTATCATGTTCTCAAATGCCAATACTGTCGATGTGCAAAACCAATTCTCATTGTCATCGACAGTCTAACCTAACAAAGCTTTGGAAACTTCATTTTTGGATACCTTTTACTAGTTCTACTACTCCTATCTATAATTCCATATGCCATGCTTTGCTTGCGGGCATTTTTTTGAATAGTTTACATATACGAGCCCCTAATGCAGAGGCTACAGCAAGAAAGTGGAGTGCCCTTCTACTACCTCCCACAACTCACCAACCAACCACAAAGGCTTAAGGGTAATCCCAAACTCTTTTGATGGTATAAAACAACCAAAAAAATGTATTTCTATCCCAATAAACTCCCTTTGTAAAGTTACACACTCAATCAAACTTCAATGCCCTTTTGGCTTTAGGGACACTAGGCCTAAAACTAACTTATTGATAGAACTCTTCACCAGTGGACTTCCTAACCACTCAAAAGAATTTAGATGGTCCTCATATGACCTAAGGCCTCTGAAATAACACTTTTTTTATTCCCACCAAAACCGTACCATGGAAAACTAGACCTGCACGCCAATTTCCTTGTAGCCTTCTCAATAGAGGTTTTCTACTCTAACTTTTTCACAACTGAGTATCTTGATACAATCAGGGCATTTTCAGACACCCATTTGGAATTTATTTAAGATACCAAAGCCTTTCCTTCCAACTCCACTCTAGCACCACCTAACACCCACCTTGGACACAGACCTAATTGGCCTAATTCAACTTGGTTTACAAAGAAAGTATGAGATATACGGTTCATGGAACTAGTATAGTGCTTCAAATATTCTTCTCCAACCCCAAATGACTCAAAACCACCTTTACTTCACTCACTTATCTATTCTATGCACTTCTTTACAACTTTCTTCTACTTTCTAGACTGAATCCTCTCAAACATTCAGACTAGGGCCTGATGCATGAAAGCCTTTCCCTTCGAGCCACTACATGAGCCTTTATAATCCATTGATACATAGACCTAACTTGCATTTTCAAAATTCTTTGGTTAAACCCACAGCTAGAATGCAAGTTAGGCCTCCATTAGTGTTCAAGGCCCTAGAAAAGCTTGCTTCCTGGACTGTTTTGAAAAGAATTGAAATAACTTTAACAAATGAAACTAAAAATTCTTCAAATCAATGACAATGTTCACTAACATATAATACAGTATTCCCACATTCAAATCATGACCCTATAAGTCCGTACATGCCCGTACAACTCTGAGAAATAGCTCAAAAATGGTTTGTATTCCTCCTTTATGGCATCAGTTTACAAAAATCAACTTCTTACCATTATGGTTTGAAGTGATGAGCATATATAACCTTCAAAATGAAGGTATATCAATTGGAGAACCCTTTTGACTCTTGGGTTTCCAACTCCAATCTCTTGAGAAATTTTAGAAAGTTGCAACAATAACTTTTATTGCATTTTTGCAATTTTGCAAAATATGCCATTTTATGAACTCGATAGAGTTTATGATTTATTTTTGAGATCAAAACCTATCAACATGATTATTCAAGTGAAAATAATCTAAAATCAACCTTTAAGACTCCATAAGCCTAACCTAGCAAATTATCACTAACTAGGTGAACCCCATGACCTAAGGTATCTTAGGCTTATAACATTGCCAAAAGATCCTTGATCACACATTAGGGATTCCAAACCAAAATTAGGATGATCTATTTTGATCCATCCTATTTATTACAAACATAACAATGCAATTCAAATTCCTACTAGTGGAGGGTGCCCTGCACTAGCCCCGGAAGATCGTTGCCCAATCGTGCTTAGTGCACCTTGGGGTCACTTGGGTCGAGCATGGTCGTGAGCATTCCGGTGACTCTGTGGGTAGAATAAGTTTGTCATTAGCATTTACCTAGCCTGTTGGAAACAATTGTCTAAAGGAAATTTCTACTCAATTATGTATTGTCTTTGATGTCACACAATGTCATAGTCCGCAGCAACCAGTTACTACCGAGCTTAGTCGGTCTACCAGATAGAAATATTAGTGCTTATCGAGTCCACTCAGTTATCAAAGAAAATTAGTGTTTACCGAGTTCAGTCGGTCATCGAAGGAAATTTAGTGTTTACCAAGTTCAGTCGGTCATCAAAGGAAATTTAGTGTTTACCGAGTTCAGTCGGTCATCGAAGGAAATTTAGTGTTTACCGAGTTCAGTCGGTCATCGAAGGAAAGTTAGTGTTTATCGAGTTCAGTCGGTTATTGAAGGTAAAGGATTGTTGGTGTTTACCGAGTTCCCTCGGTCTCTGAAAGATTATAGAAAGTTATGGTCACCGAGCACTGTCGGCCCTTGAAGGATTTTTGCAAATAGAGTTTTCTTAATTCAGCCAACTGTTATACTAAATAATATCGATTTGACAAATCTAAAATCATATAAATAAAAAGTTCAAATGTGAAAAGAAAACAAGAAATATACAGCAGAAGATTTATAGAAGAAAAGCAGGAAAGGTGTATGCGAATTTGTGAAGGATGTTCAGATATCCTTGAGGTGCAGCAGAGATTTATTCAATCAGAAAGGATCAGACTTATGCAGAACAGAGATCTATAATCAGCAAGACAGTTGCATTATTATACAGGTCATTTTTCATTGTTACCTTTTTATCATTGTAACAGTGAATTCTAAATCTCTTAACCGAGTTGGTTTAACAACCATATTGTAAATCCTCTAACAAGGTGACAATTCCATTGAATTGTTTTCAAGACCTCTTACCAGGCCACTCCTAGCAGGGTGTTTTAAATCCTCTAACAAGGTCACACCTAACAGTGTGTTTTGTAACCTTTTACCAGGTTGGCTTCTAACCGGGCATCACTTCAGAAAAGTGAAAATCAGTATCTAGATACATTGGTGGCTTTTCCCATATTGGGTTTCCACGTTAAATCTTGTGTCTCTTGTGTTCTTAATTGCTTTCTCAATCATATACATGTGCTGATGAATATCTAAAGATAATTTTGCTAATACTTTCTGCATCTTTAATATTACTGCAATCTATTTACCAAGTGCTAAAATAGATAACATTGTTAAGATATCCTAAGGGTTCTGGAAAGAATTAATTGTGAAGTATTTTATGGTTGACTGATTCACCCCCCCTCTCAGTCACTTCATCCATATTCCATCAATTGGTATCAGAGCATTTGGTGCTTGCAGGAAGGGTTTCAAAGACCTAAGCTAAAGATCAGGATGTCTTACAAGAGGGAAATTCCAAAGCTCAATAGAGATAACTTTTTAGCATGGCAAGGTCTCATGCGACTTCATCTGGCTTCCATTGGTGATTCAGGATGCAAATACATTGATGAAGAATACACAATTCCTAATGGCGCATTAACTGTTGAAGACATTGCAGATAAAAAGACTCACAACACCATGATGATAGACATTGCATCTGCTCTCAGCTATGAAGAATTTGATGATATTAAAGACTGTACTACTGCATATGAAATGTGGATGGCACTGAAGAAAATATATGGTGGTGATGCAAATGTGAAAAGAGCCAAAGAAGAAAGCCTAAGAGGATAGTTTGACAAGATGAATATGAAGGAAGATGAAAACATTGCAAAATATGTTGAAATAATCAAAGCAAGTGTAAGTGCAATTAGAGCTTCTGGAGGAACAATCTCAGATGAAATTGTTCTAAGTAAGGTACTTAGAACATTACTCCCTATCTATGCAATAAGATTATCAGCTGTTCAAGAAAGAAGATGTGAAACAAACCACAATATAACTTTGGATGCTTTAGTTGGAAGATTGATAGCCTTTGAATTAGACAAATATGACAACTATGTTCCTAGTTCCAAAAATATTGAATCAGCATTTGAGGCCAAGGTTTCACTAAAGAAGAACAAGAAAATTAAAGAAGTTCAGTCAGAAAGTGAAGAATTATCAGAAGAAAGTTCTGATAGTGATCTTGAAATTGTAGAAGCATTACTTGCAAAGAAGTACTCTAGAGGGAAAGGTAAATATAAAGGTAAAACTCCCTTAATCTATTTTTCATTTGAAGAAATTGGACATATTGCAGCTAGGTGCCCAAACAAGAAAGTCAAGGAAGAGAAGAGAAGTCACAAGTACTATGGCAAAAAGAATTTCAAATCATACAAGGATAAAGGTAAGAAATCATGTTTTATGGCTAAAGATTCTGATGATAGTGAAGAAGAAATTGTCTTTATTGCTATAAAAGATGAATCTGATGATGATGAAGATAAGATGGCACTTATTTCTCATATAAGCAAAGACGATATATGGATAATAGACATCGGATGTTCACACCACATGACTGGTGACAAGACAAAATTTGAATATCTAGAAGACTGTGATAGTGGTAATGTAAGATTTGGAAACAATGAACCTTGTTGTATAAAAGGAAAAGGAAGAATCTCATTAACCAAAGAACTCATATGTGATAATGCTTATTGGGTTGAAGGACTAAAACATAATCTTCTAAGTGTAGCACAGCTAATCAATACTGGTTTCAAGGTTGAATTCATGAATGGTCAAGCAAGACTGCTGGATGGAAAAGGAAAACTCATTGGATCAGGCAAAAAAACAAAAGGTAACTTATTTTATCCTGATCTCAGTGAATATTCATGCTTTATTACTCAAATAGAAGAAAGTTGGCTATGGCACAAAAGGTTATGTCATGTGAATTTTGATAACATGATAAAAATAAGCAAATTCAAGAAGGTTAGAGGCATTCCTACTTTGAAGAAACCTGACACTGGTCTATGTAA
Source organism: Chamaecyparis obtusa (assembly GCA_027943335.1). Classification (NCBI taxonomy): domain Eukaryota; kingdom Viridiplantae; phylum Streptophyta; class Pinopsida; order Cupressales; family Cupressaceae; genus Chamaecyparis; species Chamaecyparis obtusa. The sequence continues at coordinate 121,765 of BSBK01006732.1, read as the reverse complement.
GAATTGTCAGATTGGCAAAATGAGTAAAACTAGTTTCAAGAGTAAGAACTATCAGTCTAAAGAAATTTTGGAAATTGTACATACTAATTTATGTGGACCTATTGGAATACAAAGCTATACTGGAGATAAATTCTTTATTCTTTTCATTGATGATTATTCTAGAATGATGACTGTTATGTATTTAAGAGAAAAATCAGAAGCATTTGAAAAGTTCAAATGGTACTTAGCAAGAGTAGAAAAGGAAACAGGGAAAAGATTGAAATGTTTAAGATCAGACAGAGGTGGTGAATTCATCTCCCATGATTTTAACAACTTTTGCATTGAAAGAGGAATTAAAAGACAGGTATCAGCTCCTAGAACTCCTGAGTAGAATGGAATAGTAGAAAGAAGAAACAGATCTATTATGGATTGTGCAAGGACTCTAATGATAGAAAAGAACATCGCTATAAAGTACTGGAAGGAAGCTATCAGCACTGCAGTTCATACCTTGAACCGAGTACAACTGAAGAAAGACACATTCAAAACTCCTTATGAATTATGGTATGGCTATAAACCCAATATAAGTTACATGAAAATATTTGGTAGCAAGTGTTATATCTTAAAAGAATCTAGAAGAAATAAATTTGATGTGAAAAGTGATGAAGGAATATTCCTAGGATATTCTAGCAAAAGAAAGGCATAAAAATGTCTGAACTTATCTACTCACAAAGTCATAGAAAGTATACATGTAAAATTTGATGAGTTTGCAGAAAAGACTGAGGAAGAAAGCAAAAGGGAACCTGAGAACTACAGAAGATTCATTTACATTGAACCTGAAACATTGGCAGACACAACTATCAGTAAGGAAACTATATCTACCGAGCCAAGCACAGTTACCGAGTCACAAACTGAGTCATAGGAAGAAGTTCAAACCGAGTCACAGGAAGAAATTCAGACCGAGTCTCAGCCTGAAGTTACCGAGCAAATATCTACCGAGCCCGAGCAACCTAAACAAGAGATCCTAGAAGACAACAGAATGAATCATTCAAAAGGCAAGGAACCTATACTAGCCAAATATGTCAGAAGACATCATACACTGGATCAAATCATTGGAAACAAATTAGATGGTACTATGACAAGAAGCAAGCTAAAAGGTACATGTCTGCTTACTGACTTTGAACCTAGAAATATCAAAGATGCATTGGAAAATGAAAATTGGATTGAAGCAATGAATGAAGAATTAGAACAAATACAAAAGAACAAAACTTGGACTCTTGTACCTAGACCTAAAGATAAGAATGTAATTGGAACAAAATGGGTATTCAGGAATAAGCTGAATGAAGATGCAAGTATCTAGAAACAAAGCTAGACTAGTATGTAAAGGTTATTCTCAAGAAGAAGGTATAGATTATGGAGAAAATTTCACTCCTGTTGCAAGATTAGAAGGTGTAAGAACTCTACTTGCTTATGCAGCACACAAAGGATTTAAGGTATATCAGATGGATATCAAATCTGCATTTCTCAATGGAATTCTTGATGAAGAAGTCTACATTGAACAACCTGAAGGTTTTGTTGATCCAGATAAAAGGGACATGGTTTACAGGTTACACAAAGCATTGTATGGTTTAAAACAAGCTCCTAGAGCATGGTATGAAAGACTCCATAACTATTTGATTCAGATTAATTTTAAAAGAGCTAATGATAACAGCAATCTGTATATTAAAGAAGGACCAGATGACAAAATTGTATTGGCAGAAATATTTGTGGATGATACTATATTTACATGGAATGAGGATCAGTGCAAAGAATTTTCAGAGCAAATGAACAAAGAATTTGAAATGTCTATGTTTGGTTTAATAAAATTCTTTGTTGGTCTTCAAATTCAGCAAAGCAAGAATGGTATATACATTACTCAATCTAAATACATTAAGGAAATACTTAAGAAGTTTGGTATGGAAGATTCAAAACCAGTTGATACACCCATGTGTATTGGACTGAAACTTACCAAAAATGATGATTCAAAAGAAGTTGATCAGACCCTATACCAATCTATGATTGGAAAATTGCAGTATGTAGTACATACAAGACCTGATATTGCCTTAGCAGTTGGTATAGTAGCTAGATTCTCAGCAAAACCTAAGGAAAATCACATGATGGCAATCAAAATAATCTTAAGATACTTAAGAGGAACTGAAGAATATGGTTTGTGGTATAAATTTGGAGGCAATCTAGACTTAAAAGTGTTTACTGATGCTGATTGGGCAGGAAACATTGATGACAGAAAAAGCACAAGCGGTCGAGCATTTTTTCTTGGAAAAAGACTGGTATCCTGGACTAGTAAAAAGCAGAATTGCACATCTCAATCCACAGTTGAAGTAGAATATGTTGCTGCTGCAGTAAACTGTCCAAATATTGTTTGGTTTAAACAGCTATTAGAAGGTATGAAGGTTGAAATCAAAGAACCAGTTGTTATATTTTGTGACAATACCAGTGCAATAAACATTTCTAAGAATCCAGTGATGCATTCCAAAACCAAGCACATTGCTATTAAATATCACTTTGTCAGAGAATTGGTGCAGGATAAGGAAATCAGATTAGAATATATTCATACAAAAGAATAGATTGCAGACATTTTTACCAAATCATTACCTAAGGATGCATTTGTGTATCTAAGAGGTAAGTTAGGGGTCATTCCCTTATCCAAAGCTCACTAAATACAGTTTTAGTGATGCATCAACCAGAAAATGATTGAAAATCAACCAGTTGATGCATCATATTCAAGGAATCATTGCATACGAATCAGTACTTGAGGTACATTAATTCTCACCGGTAATATGTGAATTGTCTTTGGCATGTGTTGTCAAAGAGGGAGTGTTTGCTATGTCTTTGCTATTACTTCAAGAAATTTTTAATAATCAGAAGGAAGAATTTTCAGGATATAGGAAGTTTGCTGACAGAGGGAGATTTGAATTTGAACCGAGCTAACTCTTTCAAATTTCTTATGATATGACATATTGTGTTGCCATCAATGCCAAAGAGGGAGATTGTTGGAAACAATTGTCTAAAGGAAATTTCTACTCAATTATGTATTGTCTTTGATGTCACACAATGTCATAGTCTGCAGCAACCAGTTACTACCGAGCTCAGTCGGTCTGCCAGACAGAAATATTAGTGCTTACCGAGTCCACTCGGTTATCAAAGAAAATTAGTGTTTACCGAGTTCAGTCGGTCATCGAAGGAAATTTAGTGTTTACCGAGTTCAGTCGGTCATCAAAGGAAATTTAGTGTTTACCGAGTTTAGTCGGTCATCGAAGGAAATTTAGTGTTTACCGAGTTCAGTCGGTCATCAAAGGAAAGTTAGTGTTTACCGAGTTCAGTCGGTTATCGAAGGTAAAGGATTGTCGGTGTTTACCGAGTTCCCTTGGTCTCTGAAAGATTATAGAAAGTTATGGTCACCGAGCACTGTCGGCCCTTGAAGGATTTTTACAAATAGAGTTTGCTTAATTTAGCCGACTGTTATACTAAATAATGTCGATTTGACAAATCTAAAATCATATAAATAAAAAGGTCAAATGTGAAAAGAAAACAAGAAATATACAGCAGAAGATTTACAGAAGAAAAGCAGGAAAGGTGTATGCAAATTTGTGAAGGATGTTCAGATATCCTTGAGGTGCAGCAGAGATTTATTCGATCAGAAAGGATCAGACTTATGCAGAATAGAGATCTGTAATTAGCAAGACAGTTGCATTATTATACAGGTCATTTTTCATTGTTACCTTTTTATCATTGTAACAGTGAATTCTAAATCTCTTAACCGAGTTGGTTTAACAACCATATTGTAAATCCTCTAACAAGGTGACAATTCCATTGAATTGTTTTCAAGACCTCTTACCAGGCCACTCCTAGCAGGGTGTTTTAAATCCTCTAACAAGGTCACACCTAACAGTGTGTTTTGTAACCTTTTACCGGGTTGGCTTCTAACTGGGCATCACTTCAGAAAAGTGAAAATCAATATCTAGATATATTGGTGGTTTTTCCCATATTGGGTTTCCAAGTTAAATCTTGTGTCTCTTGTGTTCTTAATTGCTTTCTCAATCATATACATGTGCTGATGAATATCTAAAGATAATTTTGCTAATATTTTCTGCATCTTCAATATTACTGCAATCTATTTACCGAGTGCTAAAATAGATAACATTGTTAAGATATCCTAAGGGTTCTGGAAAGTATTAATTGTGAAGTATTTTATGGTTGACTGATTCACCCCCCCTCTCAGTCACTTCATCCATATTCCATCACAGCCAACTGAAGCTAATGGAGTAGACGGTTCAATGTCAGGTCAGATGGTTTGAAAGATACATTGCTGAGCCACTTTCAACTGACCCTCATTGCAAGTTTTGGCATCGACTAAGATCACCTTCCCAAATGAAAACAAAGTCAAATCACCCAAAATTGAGAGAGTTTATTGTAGACCTCAAAAACATGTTCTTGTAGCACCTGATGGTTTTTTGATACCTCTTATGAAGTTTGAGATATGAGCCCCAGAAGATTGCTGCCCAATCATGCAAAGTGCACCTTGCGGTCACTTGGGTCGAGCATAGTTACAAGTGTTCTGATGACTCTGTGGGTAGAATGGGGTTTTCACTGGCATTTACCTGGCCAACTAGAGCTGATGGAGTAGATGGTTTGAAAGATACATTGCTGAGCCACTTTCAACTAACCCTCACTGCAAGTTTTGGCATCAACTGAGATCGCCTTGCCAAATGCAAACGAAGTCGAATCGCCCAAAACTAAGAGAGGTTATTGTAGACCTCAAAAACATGATCCCATATCACATGATGATTTGTTGATACCTCTCATGAAGTTTGAGATACAAACCTCGGAAGATTGCTTCCCAATCATGCTTAGTGCACCTTGGGGTCACTTGGGTTGAGCCTGGTCACGAGCATTTTGGTGACTCTGTGGGTAGAAAAAGGTTGTCACTAGTGTTTACCCAGCCAACAAGAGCCAATGGAGTAGATGGTTTGATGCCAAGTCAAATGGTTTGAAAGATATGCTACTGAGCCACTTTCAACTGACCCTCACTACAAGTTTTGGCATCGACTGAGATCGCCTTGCCAAATGCAAATGACGTCGAATCACCCAAAAGTGAGAGAGGTTATTGTAGAACTCAAAAACACAATCCCATATAACCTAATGGTTTTTCAACACCTCTCATGACGTCTGAGATACGAGCCCCAGAAGATCGCCACCCAATCATCCTTAGTGCACCTTGGGGTCACTTGGGTTGAGCGTGGTCGCGAGCATTCCAGTGACTCTGTGGGAAGAATGGGATTGTCACTAGCATTTACCCAACCAACTAAAGCTAATGGAGTAGATGGTTCAATGCCAGGTCAGACGGTTTGAAAGACACACTGCTAAGCCACTTTCAACTGACCCTCACTGCAAGTTTTGGCATCGACTAAGATCGCCTTGCCAAATGCAAATGAAGTTAAATCATCCAAAACTAAGAGAGGTTATTGTAGACCTCAAAAACATGATCACGTAGCACCTAATGGTTTTTTAGTACCTCTGATGAAGTTTGAGATATGAGCCCCAGAAGATCACTACCCAATCATGCTTAGTGCACCTTAGGGTCACTTGGGTCGAGCATGGTCGCAAGCATTCTAATGACTCTATGGGTAGAATGGAGTTGTCACTAGCATTTACCCAGCCAACCAGAACTAATGGAGTAGATGGTTTGAAAGATACGTTGCTGAGCCACTTTCAACTAACCCTCACTGCAAGTTTTGGCATCGACTGATATCACCTTGCTAAATGCAAACAAAGTTGAATCACCCAAAATTGAGAGAGGTTATTGTAGACCTCAAAAACATGATCCTATATCACCTTATGATTTGTCAATAACTCTCATGAAGTTTGAGATACAAACCCCGGAAGATTGCTGCCCAATCATGCTTAGTGCACCTTGGGGTCACTTGGGTCAAGCATGGTTGCGAGCATTTCGGTGACTCTGTGGGTAGAACAAGGTTGTCACTGGTGTTTACTTGGCCAACAGGAGTTGATGGAGTAGATGGTTCGATGCCAAGTTAGATGGTTTGAAAGATATGCTACTGAGCCACTTTCAACTGACCCTCACTGCAAGTTTTGGCATCGACTGAGATCGCCTTTCCAAATGCAAATGAAGTTGAAACCCCAAAACTAAGAGAAATTATTGTAGAACTTGAAAATGCAATCCTATATCACCTGATGGTTTTTCAATACCTCTCATGAAGTCTGAGATACGAGCCTCAGAAGATCGCTGCCCAATCATGCTTAGTGCACCTTGGGGTCACTTGGGTCGAGCGTGGTCGTGAGCATTCCAATGATTCTGTGGGAAGAATGGGGTTTTCACTGACATTTACCCAGCCAACCAAATCCCATGAGTAGATGGTTTGATGCCAGGTCAGACGGTTGTAAAGATACACTGCTGAGCCACTTTCAACTGACCCTCATTGTAAGTTTTTCCATCGACTGAGATCACCTTGCCAAATGCAAACAAAGTTGAATAACCCAAAACTGATAGAGGTTATTGTAGACCTCAAAAACATGATCCTGTAACACCTACTAATTTATTGATACCTCTCACAAAGTCCGAGATACGAGCCCTGAAAGATGGCTGCCCAATCCTACTTAGTGCACCTTGGGGTCACTTGGGTTGAGCATGGTTGCGATCATTCCGATGACTCTGTGGGTAGAATAGGGTTGTCAATAGTGTTTTCTTAGACAACTAGAGCTAGTGGAGTAGATGGTTTGATGCCAGGTCAGACGGTTTGAAAGATACGCTACTGAGACACTTTCAACTGACCCTCACTGCAAGTTTTAGCATCGACTAAGATCACCTTTCCAAATGCAAATGAAGTCGAATCACCCAAAATTGAGAGAGGTTATTTTAGACCTCAAAAACATGAACCCATAGCACTTGATGGTTTTTTGATACCTCTCACGAAGTCTGAGATACGAGCCCTGAAAGATCGCTGCCCAATCATGCTTAGTGCACCTTGGGGTCACTTGGGTCGAGCGTGGTCATGAGCGTTCCGGTGACTCTGTGGGAAGAACACGGTTGTCACTAGTCTCTACCCAACCAATTGGAGCTGTGGAGTAGATATTTTGATGCCAAGTCAGACGGTTTGAAAGATACGCTGCTGAGCCACTTTCAACTGACCCTCACTGCAAGTTTTGGCATCGGCTGAGATCATCTTGCCAAATGCAAACAAAGTCGAATCACCCAAAACTGAGAGAGGTTATTGTAGACCTTGAAAACATAATCTTGTAGCACCTAATAGTTTGTTGATACCTCTCATGAAGTCTGAGATACAAGCCCTGGAAGATCACTACCCAATCATGCTTAGTGCACCTTGGGGTCACTTGGAACGAGCGTGGTTTCGAGTGTTCCGGTAACTCTGTGGGAAGAACGGGGTTATCATTGGCATTTACCCAGCCAACTAGAGCTGATGGAGTAGATAGTTTGATGCCATGTCAGATGGTTTGAAAGATACGCTACTGAGCCACTTTCAACTGACCCTCACTGTAAATTTTGGCATCGACTGAGATCACCTTGCCAAATGCAAATGAAGTCAAATCACCCAAAATCAAGAGAGGTTATTGTAGACCTCAAAAACATGATCTTGTAGCACCTGATGATTTGTCGATACCTCTCATGAAGTCCAATATACGAGCCTTGAAAGATCACTGTGGGTTTGAAAGATAGGTTGCTGAGCCGCTTTCAACTGACTATTAGTGGTATGTTTGAAATTTGAACTATCAAATTAATCATGATTAAGCTTGTGAAACTTGAACTGTGAAGCTTATTATGTTTGAGGTTTAAATTTTACAGATTTTTTGAAATGCTAAAAAATAATATCCTTAAAGCATTAGAAACAACAATCAAACATGTAAGAATTCAAACCATGCAAATGACATAAGTATATGACATGTAAGATCCCTTCTCGGCACTATTGGCCACCCATACATGATTTTGTTCATAAGTCCTTATGAAGAGTTTTAGGACATATAACTTTTAAATCAAATTGATTGTTACAAATTGCCATTATAGGCTTCAAAAGATCTCAATTAACCATTAAGGATCCTTTTGTCCTTGTATCTCTGATTGGATCCATGGTGACCATAGGCACCTTCATAGGTGCTCCTGCACAAGTTATGATTTACATACAAAACCAATTTTATTGACTCAAAATATAATCTAAGAAAGGTCAAATTAATGTATTGAAATTAAGCTTAATGAACTTAGAAAACAATGTACTAAGTTAACTTATTACCTAGTCAAGTGTTCCTGAAGGGTCATCTCTTTGCTTTAGGGTCTCCAATAGTGCTTCATTATCAGCAATAGTAATAGTCCAAAGTTCTTTTGTCTTTGGTCTTCCTTGATGCTTTGACAACTTGACATTTGTTTCTATAACAAGGTGTGAATACATGAGAATAGTTTTGTGCTTCTCATAGTCTTCAAATGCGAGAACTCCATTCTTTCTAATCATGTATGTTTGTAGCCATGTTCCCGCAACAACAACTGAATGAGTAGGATATGTTAACCCATCACCATCTATCATCGGTTGTACAAGCTTATGTTTACCTTATACACAACATGCTAACCAATAATTTGACCTCTCATCATTCCCCTGCGGTGCAACCAATGCAAAAACATCTCCTAGCTTCAAAAGATCTGAAAGATGGTCATAGTCAACTGAAGTGTCCATGTCATCATTTCTTATAGAGAGTGTCAAAGATAAAGGAGTCAAATACTATGGAACCCATGTATCCACCCACTCACTTGACTCGCACTGATCCCAATCATACTGAAAACACATGGGGAAAAAACAAGCCAACTCTCATGTCCAAATGGTCCATGTACTACTATTGGAGCTTCAGAATGAATGCATTTTTGAAGAGTCTTTCACTGTTTGACAATCCAATCTATCTCCTATAGTTCCCTCCTCAACCAACCAAAAGAATCTATGCACTGTAGAATCAAGAGTCCCCCATTGTGACAATGCTAAAGTACACCAATCAACAATAGAACAAGCATCTAGAAGTACAACACCTCAAATCCTCAATTGCTCCTTAACTAGAGCTCTCTTCACACACGCACCTGCTCCATCATGCTCCCCTTTCCCATGCTCTGACTCAAAAAAACTCCAAATATGAGGTACACCTCTCTCCACATGCATTCTACAAAACCAATAAAACATTCTCGCATTCTTAAATTGACCGGTGCAATTATCTGACCAAATGAGATGCCTATCCATAGCAATACCATTTTCCTGCAAGAAGTCAAAATAGTTCTAGAAACAATGTTGAACAAACTCATGAGAGTGAGACTTGTCATCACTCATATAAAAATGGTACTCTTTGATTATCTTTCGCTCATCTTTTGTGCTTTTAGGGGAATGTCTATATCAAAAATAGCAACCTGAATGGAATTGTAATATTGAGCTTGAGTCTCATTTTGGGGCTACAATGTATAGTTCTCTGCAAAGTCTACAATGGCTATAATAGTTCCAATGGGGAAAGTGCCCTTAAATGTCCTAAATTTTTGATCCAACCATTGAGACCTATGACTATGCCTTGCATACTTGTAAAAAATATTTGTCTTGAAATCTGAGATAAAATCAGCAACATTGTATTCTTTTGCAACTAACTCACATCTAGAGCCTTCACCTCCACTCTTCAATGTATATTTCACTATTTCATATACCTTTTTTTGGATGAGAGTCTTTCCTAAATTGTGTTCCAAACCCTCATGAAAACATGTTCTAAACTTGGACAAGCCACCACATTCTGAGCACTTGGCATTTAAGCAATATTTTTTATAAAATAAACAACCATCATCTCTATGACATAAAAATTGATCTAGCAAGTCTCTTCATGATTTGGAAAGACCACTTGCACCAGAGTCCTCTAGAATTTCATTAGTATGCAAAGTAGAATGAATGGACCATAATAATTCATGATGCATTGAAAACTCAGCATGATATTTGCAACAACATGTATTTCAAGTCTTAAGGGGTACACAATAAAATAGTTTCACGGATTCAAAAGACCTTTGTGATATTTTCAATGTTGGATGTGTCTCACAAAAATTTTTATACAACATTGTTTGACTTACCTCCACATAATGTTTAGGATGTGGAGTGTGGTCTTCATTGCCAACTCTCAACTTCAAGACATTCTTCACATTTGGTGACACTCTTGAGTTAGCATCCCAAAATTGTTGAATTTCATCCTTGACAACATCTGTTAGCTTCTTATCAAAATGTGGAAGTCTCCCACCATAAGCCCATGTATCAATTTGAAGCAGATCATCAAGTCTTTCTCTTCTTGCAAGTACTCTACCCAAAGTTTTATGGTCTATATTGAAGTCAACACAATTTTGTCTCATCAAACGAGCCTTTCTCAACTGATGACTTACTAAGGAGGTTGTAATAACCCTTCGAGCAACTCTCTTGTCTTTTTCTCTACTAGTCTTCCCAATGCTATTGAGAGCATTGAAAATATTCTTCACAAAAATAGCATTTCTCTCCATTTTCTTGTTCACATGAATCTTCAATTTCACAAGCACAAGTCTCATGTTTTGCATCTTTAACAACTACACAAAAATTTGACATTGCTCAACCAATGTCTTGTTTCGAAAAAATTGATCATAAAGTCTTGAAGCCCACAACCTAATGGTTCTATGTGACCTCTTTCCTTCCCAATTATTCATAATATTCTCCTCAATTTCAATTAACCATTTAGGTGTTCTTGAAAGCCCTGAATTTGAAGATTGATTATCTTTATTGCAAGGTACTTCATTTCGCATATAATTTGGAGATGTATAACATTCATGTGGTTCTTGTACCACATTTTCATTCCCAAAGTTTACATTTTCAATCTCCATCTGTGCATTTTCAAATTGAACATCCTTTTCACTTACAACTACATTTACGGGGTCACCTTGATTAATGTTTAACATACCTTCTCTCCTTCAGTGATTTTCCTTATCTTTTTCCCTATATGCTTGAATTTCATCATCTATCAGCTTCCTCTTGCGTTTAGCCTTTTGATGATTTTTGCTTCCCATGGTGAGACCACAAGTCGACAAAAATCAAACAATGGGCCCCAACTCACTTTTTTTTATTTGCAATGTGTGAAAAAAGTATCAAATCTCGTAATTGTCTGGTCTGTGGGGACAGGGAATATTTTGGTCAAATATTACCTGGCAAAAATTGGGTACCCGATATTCTCAGGCTGATGAATAAAAGGCAGGAGCAAATGAAAAAAAATTAACTTTTACATATATTGATGTATATAATAGATATAAATAAAAGACACATATGATATATATAATGTATATTGTATATATACTAATGTATTAAAATATACTAATGTATTATATATAATAACATGTATATATATATATATATATATATATATATATATATATATATATATATATATATATATATATATATATATATATATATATATATATATATATATATATATATATATATATATATCTCTATCTCTATGTCTATCTCTATCTCTATCTCTATCTCTATCTCTATATAGATATAGATATAGATATAGATATAGATAGATATATATATATATATATATATATATATATATATATATATATATATATATATATATATATATATATATATATATATATATATATATATATATATATATATATACACACACACACACTAATGTATACTAATATATTATATATAATATTACAAATTTTGGAGAATCTCTTGTAGAAATATGGAAATTATAATCTTCCTCCTAGAGCATACATTAATGAAGTTCTTCATGCCTTAGCAGAGGAAGCTGGCTGGATTGTTGAAGCTTACAGTACTACATACAGAAATGCGGTATGTATTTTTGGCCTAAATTTTTTTCTCATTTCTTTTACGTCTTTAAAGGTGGTTAGATAAATCTTTGTATTAAATGTGCCTTTTACTGGCGTCATCAACCCTACCTATGCAGAAATGGAGGCTTTGAAGAATAGTTCACTAGAGGTGGAGAGAGAGACTTCCTAGGGGTCATGAGGACTCCCTAGGGGTCTTAACGCATGATAAGGAATACTAGGACCCTTATGGAGTCCCCATCACCCCTTATGACACACTTGAGCATTCCAATGTGTGAAAAGGGGTCATGGGGACTCCATAGGGGTCCTAGTATGCCTTAGGACCCCTAGGAAGTCTCGATGACCCCTTTTGACACATTCGAATGCTCAAGTGTGTCTGAAGGAGTCCTACGACCCCTTCGGACACACTTGAGCATTACAATGTATCAAAAGGGGTCATGAGGACTCCCTAGGGGTCCTAGTATGCCTTATCATGTGTTAAGACCCCTAGGGAGTCCCCATGACCCCATTTTACACATTGGAATGCTCAAGTGTGTTTTAAGGGGTCCTAGGCCCCTTAACAGACACTTGAGAATTCCAATATGTCAAAAGGGGTCATGGGGACTTCCTAGGGGTTGTAATGCATGATAACACATACTAGGAGCCCTAGGGATTCCCTGTGAACCCTTTTGACACAATAGAATGCTCAAGTCTATCTTAAGGGGTCCTACGACCCCTTAAGACACACTTGAGCATTCCAATATGCCAAAAGGGGTCATGGGGACTCCCTAGGGGTCCTTACACATGATAAGGCATACTAGGACCCCTAGGGAGTCCCCATGACCTATTTTGACACATTGGAATGCTCAAGTGTGTCCAAAGGGGTCGTAGGACCCCTTAAGCCACACTTGAGCATTACAATGTGTCAAAATGGGTCATTGAAACTTCCTAGGGGTCCTAACATGTGATAAGGAGTACTAGGACCACTAGGGCATCTCCATGACTCCTTTTGAAACATTGGACTACTCAACTATGTCTTAAGGGGTCCTACGACCCCTTAAGACACACTTGAGCATTCAAATGTGTCAAAAGGGGTCATGGTGACTACCTTGGGGTCATAATACACCTTATCATGCGTTAGGACCCCTAGGGAGTCCCCATGACCCCTTTTGACACATTGGAATGCTCAAGTGTGTCTTAAGGGGTGATAAGACCCCTTCGAACACACTTGAGCATAACAATATGTCAAAAGGGGTCATGGAGACTCACTAGGGGTCCTAACATGTGATAAGGTGTACTAGGACCCCTAGAGAGTCCTCATGACCCCTTTTCACACATTGGAATGCTCAAGTGTGTCTGAAGGGGTCATAGGACCCCTTAAGACACACTTGAGTGTTCCAATGTGTCAAAAGGGGTCATGGGGACTCACTAGGGGTCCTAAAGTGTGATAAGGCATATGAGAACTCCAAGGGAGTCCCCATGACCCCTTTTGACACATTAGAACCCTCAATTGTGTCTTAAGGGGTCGTAGGACCCCTTAAGACACACTTGAGCATTCCAATGTGTCAAAAGGGGTCATGGGGACACCCTAGGGGTCCTAGCACACCTTATCATGCATTAGGACCCCTAGGAAGTCCCAATGACCCCTTTTGACATATTGGAATGCTCAATTTTGTCTTAAGGTATTTTAGGACCTATTAAGACACACTTGAGCATTCGAATGTGTCAAGAGGGGTAACGGGGACTCCCTAGGGCTCCTAGTATGCCTTATCAACCGTTAGGACCCCTAGGAAGTCCCCATGACCCCTTTTGACACATTGGAATGTTCAAGTGTGTCTTAAGGGGTTCTAGGAACCCTTCGGACACACTTGAGCATTCCAATGTGTCAGAATTGGTCAGGGGGACTCCCTAGGGGTCATAGTATCCCTTATCATGCCTTAGGAACCCTCAAAACTCCCAAATACACCTTTTGACCCATTAGAAGGCTCAAGTGCATCTTAAGGGATCTTAGGACCCCTCTAAACATACTTGAGTGTTCCAAACTATCAAAAGTGGTCATGTGGACTCCCTAGGGGTCCTAACACATGATAAGGCTTACTAGGACCCCTACAGAGTCCCCATGACCCCCTTTGACACATTGGAATTCTCAAGTGTGTTTTAAAGTGTCTTAGGACACCTTTGGACACACTTGAGCATTCCAATGTGTCAAAAGGGGTCGTGGGGACTCCCTAGGGGTCCAAACATGTGATAAGGTGAACTAGGACCCCTAGTGAGTCCCCATGACCCATTTTGACACATTGGAATGCTCAAGTGTGTCTTAACAGGTCCTATGGCCCCTTAAGACACACTTGAGCATTCCAATGTGTCAAAAGGGGTTATGGGGACTCCCTAGGGGTCCTAGTATGTCTTATCACATGTTAGGATTCCTAAGAAGTCTCGATGACTACTTTTGACACATTAGAATGCTTAAGTGTGTCTTAAGGAGTCCTACGACCCCTTTGGACACACTTGAGCATTCTAATGTGTCAAAAAGGGTCATGAGGACTCCCTAGGGGTCCTAGTATGCCTTATCATGTGTTAGGACCCCTAGGGAGTCCACATGACCCATTTTCACATATTGGAATGCTCAAGTGTGTCTTAAGGGGTCTTAGGACCCCTTAAGACATGCTTGAGTGTTTGAATGTATCAAAACGGGTCACGGGCACTCCGTAGGGGTCCTAGTATGCCTTATCACATGTTAGGACCCCTAGGAAGTCCCGATGACCCCTTTTGACACATTGGAATGCTCAAGTGTGTTTTAAGGGGTCCTAGAACCCCTTTAGAGACACTTGAGCATTCCAATGTGTTCGAAAAGGTCAGCATGACTCCCTAGGGATCCTAGTATGCCTTGTCATGTGTTAGGACCCCTAGGAAGTCTTGATGACCCCTTTTGACACATTGAAAGGCTCAAGTGTGTCTTAAGGGGCTTAGGACCCCTTAGGACACAATTGAGTATTCCAAAGTGTCAAAAGGGGTCATGTGGACTCCCTAGGGCTCCTAATGCATGATAAGGCATATTAGGACCCCTAGGAAGTTCCCATGACCCCTTTTGACACTTTGGAATGCTCAAGTGTTCCTGAAGGGGTCCTAAGACCTCTTATGACACACTTGAGCATTCCATTGTGTCAAAAGGGGTCATGGGGACTCCCTAGGGGTCCTAGTATGCCTTATCATGCGTAAGCACCCCTAGGGAGTCTCCATGACCCTTTTTGACACATTAGAATGCTCAAGTGTGTCTTAAGGGGTTGTAGGATCCCTCAAGACATGCTTGAGCATTCCAATATGTCAAAAGGGGTGATGGGGACCCCCTACAGGTCCTAGTATGCCATATCACATGTTAGGACTCCTAGGCAATCCACATGACCCCTTTTGACACATTGGAATGCTCAAGTCTATCTTAAGGGGTCTTAGCACCCCTTAAGACACACTTGAGCATTCCAATGTTTTAAAAGAAGTCATGGGGACTCCCTACAAGTCCTATTATGCCTTATCACGTGTTAGGACCCCTAGGAAGTCCCCATGACCCCTTTTGACATATTAGAATGCTCAAGTTTGTCTTAAGCTGTCCTTGGACTCCTTCAGACACACTTGAGCATTCCAATGTGTCAGAAGGGATCAGAGGGACTCCCTACAGGTCCTAGTATGCCTTATCATGTGTTACAACCCTTAAGAAGTCCCAATGACCCCTTTTGACACATTGGAAGGCTCAATTGTATCTTAAGAGTTCGTAGGACCCCTTCGGACACACTTGAGTGTTCCAAAGTGTCAAAAGGTGTAATGGGGACTCCCTAGAGGTCCTAACATGTGATGAGGCTTAGTAGGACCCCTAAGGAGTCCCCATGACCCCTCTTGACACATTGGAATGCTCAAGTGTGTCTTAAGGGATCCTAGCACACCTTTAGACACACTTGAGGGTTCCAATGTGTTAAAGGGGGTCATGGGGACTGCCTAGGGGTCCTAACATGTGATAAGGAGTACTAGGACCCCTAAGCGGTCCCCATGACCCCTTTTGACACACTGGAATGCTCAAGTGTGTCTTAAGGGGTCTTATGACCTATTTAGACACACCTGAGCATTCCAGTGTGTCAAGAGGGGTCATGGGGACTCCCTAGGGGTCCTTATGCATGATAAGGCATACTAGGACCTATAGGCAGTTCCTGTGACCCCTTTTGACACATTGGAATTCTCAAGTGTGTCTTAATGGGTCTTAGGACCCCTTCAAACACACTTGAGCATTCCAAAGTGTCAAAAAAGGTCATGGGGACTTCCTAGTGGTCCAAGTATGCCTTATCACGCATTAGGAACCCTAGGGAGACTACAAGACCCCTTTTGACACTTTGGAACACTTGAGTGTGTTCGAAGGGGTCTGAGAACACCTTTAGACGCACTTGAGCATTCTAATGTGTCAAAAGGGGTCATGGGGACTCCCTAGGTCTCCTAACGCATGATAAAAAATACTAGGACCCCCCTTGAGAGTCCCCATGACCCCTTTTGACACATTGGAATGCTCAAGTGTGTCTTAAGGGGTCGTAGGACCCCTTAAGACATACTTGAGCATTCCAATATGTCAAAAGGGATCATGGGGACTCCCTAGGGGTCCTTAAACATGATAAGGTGTAGTAGGACCGCTAGGGAGTCCCCATGACCCATTTTGAAACATTGGAATGCTCAAGTGTGTCTTAAGGGGTCTTAGGACCCCTTTGGACACACTTGAGCTTTCCAAAGTGTTAGAAGGGGTCATGGGGACTTCATAGGGGTCCTAAGGCATGATACTTGACATACTAGGATGCCTAGGGAGTCCCCATGATCCCTTTTGACACATTGAAAGGCTCAAGTGTGTCTCAAGGGGTCTTAGAACCTCTTCAGACACACTTGAGAGTTCCAAAGTGTCGAAAGGGGTCATGGGGACTCCCTAGGAGTCCTAACACATGATAAGGCTTAGTAGGACCCCTAGGGAGTCTGCATGACCCCTTTTGACACATTAGAATGCTCAAGTGTGTTTTAAGGAGTCCTAGGACACCTTTGAACACACTTGAGTGTTCCAATGTGTCAAAAGTGGTCATGGGGACTCCCTAGGGGTCATAACACGTGATAAGGCATACTAGGACCCCTAGGGAGTTCCCATGACCCCTTTTGACACATTGGAATAGTCAAGTGTGTCTTAAGGAGTCGTAGCACCCCTTAAGACACACTTGAGCATTCCAATCTATCAAAAGGGGTCATGGGGACTCCCTTGGGGTCCTAGTACACCTTATCATGTGTTAGGACCCCTAGGGAGTCCCCATGACCCCTTTTGACACATTGGAATGTTCAAGTGTGTCTTAAGGGGTCCTAAGACCCCTTTAGACACACTTGAGCATTCCAATGTGTCAAAAGAGTTTATGGGGAGTCCCTAGGGGTTGTAGTATACCTTATCACATGTTAGAACCCCTAGGGAGTACCCATGACCCCTTTTGACACATTAGAATGCTCAAGTGTGTCCAAAGGGGTCTTATGACCCCTTAAGACACACTTGAGAATTTCAATGTGTCAAAAGGGGTCATGGGGACTAGCTAGGGGTCGTAACACGTGATAAGGCTTATTAGGACCCCTAGGGAGTCCTCATGACCTCTTTTGACACTTTAGAACACTCAAGTGTGTCTGAAGGGGTCCTCAGACCACTTAAGTCACACTTGAGTGTTCCAATGTGTCAAAAGGGGTCTTGGGACTCCCTAGGGGTCCTAGTATGCCTTATCACATGTTAGGACCCTTAGAGAGTCCCCATGACCCCTTTTGACACATTGGAATGCTTGAGTGTGTTCGAACAGGTCCTAGGACCTCTTAAGACACACTTCAACATTCCAATTTGTCAAAAGGGGTTATGGAAACTTTCGGGGGGTCCTAACATGTGATAAGGCATACTAGGACCCCTAAGGTTTCCACATGACCCTTTTTGACACTTTGGAATGCTCAAGTGTGTCCGAAGGGTTCCTAAGACCCCTTAAGACACACTTGATTGTTCTAATGTATCAAACAGGGTCATGGGGACTCCCTAGGGTTCCTAGTACACCTTATCACCTGTTAGGACCCCTAGGAAGTCGCCATAACCCCTTTTCACAAATTGGAATGCTGAAGTGTGTCTTAAGAAGTCCTAGGACCCCTTCAGACACACTCGAGCATTCCAATGTGTCAAAAGGGGTCATGGGGACTCCCTAAGGGTCCTAGTATGCCTTATCATGTGTTAGGACCCCTAAGGATTCCCCATGACCCCTTAAGACACACTTGAGCATTCCAATATCTTAAAAGGGGTCACGGGGACTCCCTAGGGGTCCTAGTATGCCTTATCATGTGTTAGGACCCCAAAGGAGTCCCCATGACCCCTTTTGACACATTGGAATGGTCAAGTATGTCGAAAGGGGTCATAGGACCCCTTAAGACACACTTGAGCATTTCAATGTGTCAAAAGGGGTCATCGAGACTTCTTAAGGGTGCTAACACATGATAAGGTGTACTAGGACCCCTAGGGAGTCCCCCTGACCCTTTTTGACACATTGGAAAGCTCAAGTGTGTCTAAAGGGGTCCTAAGACCCCTTCAGACACACTTGAGCTTTCCAATGTGTCAAAAGGGGTTAGGGGGACTCCCTAGGGGTCCTATTACACCTTATCATGTGTTAGCACCCTTAAGAAGTCCCGATGACTCCTTTTGACACATTGGAATGCTCAAGTGTGTCTTAAGGGGTCCTACGACCCCTTCGAACACACTTGAGCATTCCAATGTGTCAAAAGGGGCCATGGGGACTCCCTTGGGGTCCTAACACATGATAAGGCATACTAGGACCCCTAGGGAGTCCCCGTGACCCTTTTTGACACATTGGAATGCTCAAGTGTGTCTTAAGGGGTCCTACAACCCCTTAACATAGACTTGAGCATTCCAATGTTTCAAAAGGGGTCACGGGGAATCCCTATGGGTCCTAACACATGATAAGGCATACTAGGACCCATAGGGAGTCCCCATGACACCTTTTGACATAGTGGAATGTTTGAGTGTGTCCGAAGGGGTCCTAGGACCTCTTAAGACACACTTCAGCATTCTAATTTGTCAAAAGGGGTTATGGCGACTTCCTAGGGGTCCTAACGGGTGATATGGTGTACTAGGAACCCTAGGGAGTCCCCATGACTCTGTTTGATACTTTGGAATACTCAAGTGTGTTTGAAGGGGTCCTCAGACCCCTTAAGACACACTTGAGCGTTCCAATGTTTCAAACAGGGTCATGGGGACTCCCTAGGGTTCCTAGTACACCTTATCACCTATTAGGACCCCTAGGAAGTGGCCATAACCCCTTTTGACAAATTGGAATACTGAAGTGTGTGTTAAGAGGTCCTAGGACCCCTTCGGACACACTCAAGCATTCCAATATGTCAAAAGGGGTCATGGGGACTCCCTAAGGGTCCTAGTATGGCTTATCATGTGTTAGGACCCCTAGGGAGTCCCTGTGACCCCTTTTGAAACATTGGAATGCTCAAGTCTCTTTTAAGGGGTTGTAGGACCCCTTAAGACACACTTGAGCATTCCAATGTGTCAAAAGGGGTCACGGGGACTCCCTAGGAGTCCTAGTATGCCTTATCATGTGTTAGGACCCCAAGGGAGTCCCGATGGCCCCTTTTGACACATTGGAATGCTCAAGTGTGTTCGAAGGGGTCGTAGGACCCCTTAAGACACACTTGAGCATTTCAATGTGTCAAAAGGGGTCATCAGGAATTCCTAAGGGTGCTATGACATGATAAGGTTTACTAGGACCCCTAGGGAGTCCCCCTGACCCCTTTTGACACATTGGAAAGCTCAAGTGTGTCTCAAGGGGTCCTAAGACCCCTTAAGACACACTTCAGCATTCCAATGTATCAAAAGGGGTCATGGGGACTTCCTAGGGGTCCTAACATGTGATAAGGTGTACTAGCACCCCTAAGGAGTCCTCTTGACCCCTTTTGACACATTGGAATGCTCAAGTGTGTCTTAAGGGGTCTTAGGACCCCTTAAGACACACTTGAGCATTCCAATGTGTCAAAAGGGGTCATGTGGACTCCCTAGGGGTCCTAACACATGATAAGGTGTACTAGGACCCCTAGGGAGTCCCCATGACCGAAATGGGATGTTAGTGAATAACTTCTTGCTAATACTACTCTTCTACTAGATCCAGGTTTCGACCCTTTTGTGGATCTATAGGCTCAATCATGAGCCCATAGAATTGGGTAGGAGAAAAATGTAATTGTATATCAACTAATTAGAAAATCTTCAGTGGG
Organism: Chamaecyparis obtusa; assembly: GCA_027943335.1. NCBI lineage: Eukaryota > Viridiplantae > Streptophyta > Pinopsida > Cupressales > Cupressaceae > Chamaecyparis > Chamaecyparis obtusa. Next base: position 101,574 of record BSBK01006732.1, on the reverse strand, counting down.
GTTGATAATATTGCTGTAGACTAGGATTTGAGCGTGCACCTAAACCTGTTTTGAAGGCCAAAGACAAACAAACGTCATAGCATATTATCAAATCAAATTTAATGGTAAACAAACTAAAATCAAAGCCACCTCAGTTTAAGCCTAAAACGGATGTGCCCATGCACCGTTTGATATGCTTGGATATAAATGGATGTGGGTGTGCAAACTCAAGCACTTGGAGCATGCAAATAGGATGATTTGAGGATCAAGAAGACCCAAAATGACACAAAATAGGTATGAGGAACCTATTTTTCCTCAAAGGCCTCAAGAACACACAAATATGCAAAGCTAAAAGATGAACTAAGATTGATTAAACAAGAAATGAATCTATGTTAATCCAATTAAGCTAATTTAAATGTGATTTAAGCTTGAAAATGATCTAAAATGATGAGTTTATGCTTATGCTAGAATGAAAATGGCATTATAACTTTGCTATTGAGTTTGAGAGTTGAAAGATGATTTGCCTTAGGAAGTGAGGGTATTTATAGGAAAAGGGAAGGGCTTGGTTAAAAAGGATGAGTCAGAGTTAGGGCTAAGGTTAGGGTTGAGTCAAGGACAAGTGTCCTAACAAGTGTCAAGGGAGGATTGAGTTGAAAGTTTGAGGGCATGTGCACAATTTGGTAAATGTGCCCAAGGCCAAGAGGTGGCAAGGAAGGGATAAGAAGGTCTTAAATGCATAATGAATGCATGTAAGAAAGATAAGGAAGGCTTAAATGCATTTGCAAGAGGTGGCCAAGAGGTGGCCATCTTTGTTGACTAAGGAGGATGACTAAGAGGAGGTTAGCATAAGTTTTGGTAAACCTTTTGCTAATGGAATGTGACAAGATTAGAAGGGGGATTAGGATTAGGATGGGTGAAGAGGTTGGGTTGAGAAGTTTCTAGAAGAGTCTAGAGTTTTCTTAGGTTTTATGGAATAAAAGTTTATTCATTCCAAAAGCTTAAGTTTGGGAAAATTTATTGAAATATTTTCAATAAATATGAAAATTAAATATTTAATCTTAATTAAATATTTTGAGTTGAGATTAGGGTTAGAAAAGATGGGATTAGCCTTTTAATCGAAATTAAGAAGGGATTAGAAGATTTTGGAAGAGGTTAGTGGTCTTAAGAAAATTGGCCAAGTTTTGGTCAAAAAATAAATTAATTATTTTTTTGGGGGATTTTTGGTCAATTTATTAATTAAAATAATTAATAAATAGGGGATTAATGTTTAAATAAGATTTAAACATTTTTGGGAGGGATTTCTTAATTAAATATTTTTAATTAAGAAAAAGGGATTTAATGACATAAAAATAAATAAATTAATTAAATAAATAATTAATTAATAAATGATGATGTCATCAGGGATTTTTCAAAAAATAAAAATACTTTATTTTCTAAAGGATTTTTAGGTGTCTACATTTTTCCCCTCTTTGATGTGATGCCGCAAGTGGCATGGCGTCAAAAACAAGAAAACAAGATGCCAAGGCTAGAATCAGAAGAAAAGGGTATGACGCACGGGTTGACCAGAAGAAAGAGGAACATGCCCCGGTGGGACAAAATCATGGAAGATGCGCCCGTGGGACAAGGAGAAAGAGGGATTATGCCCTGGGACAGAGTGTGCCCGGCGGGACGAGGAAGGAAAGGCCTAGGAAGAAAGGGGAGATAAATAACCTCACTTCTAAGAACAAATATGGATGATATGCAAGATGAGATGGAAATGCAAGATGCAAGATGCAGCTATATGCAAAGATGCAAGATTAATCTATATGATAAATGCAAGGGACCAGATAGCTCCAAGTGCAAACGGGAGTGCACAACCTAGATTTAATATAGCTATGTTAGGGACCTGCCAAGGATACTGGGATCACGAGGCCTGTCAATAACATCGCAGAGGCCTGACGAGGACTGACGCTAAACAAACACACAGGGTTGCCCCAACATCACACATGAAGCGCAGAGGTGACATGGTGGAAACGATGCTGAAGAAACCACAAACACACAACTGACTCACAGGTAGAAGCGAAAGATCAAAAGACCTTGCCCTAGATTATCCGCACACACAGCACACTGTGATATAATGAATCATGGTGACCCTGGTGGGATAATGAGAAGCCAAAAAGATTAACAAGACCCAAAGGAGAAAAAATCCAAGATCAAAATGATAACTCCAAAAAGATATCCTTTGCCAAGGAGAGAGATTAGGTTTGATTGATGGTAGGAAGATTGGTCGGACATGAGGAACGATATATCCTCAAGGACCAGGATGGAAGATTAGGTCAGACAGGAGGAACGATATATCCTCAAGGACCCATGGGTGGTGAGAGAATAAGTGTAGTTGTTTGCTGGCAAAAGCTGAAGTTCAAGGAATAATCAAGATGAGCAAGGATAAGTCGACAATTGATGTTGCTGAAGCACAAGGCCTGAGTGGGACTACAAATTTTCTGAGGCTAGGGATGGGACAAGATATTTGATCAAATGCTGCTGCAGGACGGACAAAGGTTATGTACAACAAGGAGGAACGATATGCACAAGGGATATGTACAGAAGCTCAGGATTGGGGATAGGAAGATCACACTCAGCGGGACTCTCACTAGGACAGAGACAAGAAGGATAAATACAGGGAGGAAAGCGCTGTACAGGAAAGGGAAAGGGATATGGTACAAGATATGGTACAAAGCTTTGGAATAGGATATGGATTGCAGATGGGTTGGAGGAAGATGGAAGCTGAATGCTTGGAGGATAGGGGAGATGGAACTGCTGAGAGATCTGTTATGGATGGAGGAAGAGGACGGTAGCTGAAAGGACAACTGAATAGATAAATAGCCCAGTTTACTATGTTGGCACCTGTTTACCAGGTTTTCACCAACATACTTGTCCAAGGTGCTTGAATTGCCAAGTTTTCACCGTTTGGACGATTATTTTCTCTTTCTCTTTTCTTTTTTTGCTTTTTTGCTTTTTTTGCTTTTTTGAATGTTTTTGGATTTTCTGATATATGCAGGATCAGGTTCAGGCATAGAACCTCTTCAGATGGATGATGTTGATAGGATAATTCAAGGGCTCACCTTCTGGTGTTGATAGCTGATAGGCTCCTGAGCCGAAGGATGCGGTGACAACATAGGGGCCCAACCAAGTAGGCTCAAACTTGCCTTTCTTTTCTCTATTTACTAGGACCTTCTGATTTTCTTTAAGGACCATGTCACCAACCTGGAATTGTCTAGGATGGACCTTTTTGTTATAAATCCTTTTGAGTTGATTTTGGTATGCCACCAGGTGATCGTAAGCTTGCTGTCTCTTTTCATCTAGCAGATCTAGTTGTGTGAGCTGGGCCACACGATAGTCTTCATCAGTTGTATAGTTCTTCATGGAGACGCGCAAGGATGGGAGCTCAACCTCGATCGGTAGAATGGCTTCAGCACCATATAAAAGAGAGTATGGGGTGGTGCCTGTGGGAGTGTGATAAGAAGTGCGGTAGGCCCAAAGGGCGGGATTGATTTGGAGGTGCCAGTCACGACCAGAATCATTGACAACCTTCTTGAGGATTTTCAAGATAGTTTTGTTAGTTGCCTCAGCTTGGCCATTTCCTTGAGGGAAATATGGACTAGAGAAACAGTGATGGATGTGGAGTCTGGCACATAGATCATCCACATGCTGGTTTTCAAAAGGTGTGCCATGGTCTGTGAAAATGGTAGATGGTATGCCGAAGCGGCAAATGATGTGGTAAAGGATGAACTTGGATATTTGGATGCCAGTGGTTAGGGTGAGCAGAATCGCTTCAACCCATTTGGTAAAGTACTTTGTGGCTGTTATGATATACTTGTGTCCATCTGAAGAGAGGGGGGTGATCAAGCCAACGAGGTCAAGGCCCCAACATGAAAAAGGCCACGGTGGTGCAATAGGCTGTAGATCCTGTGCTAGTGCATGTATCAAATTGGCATGCTGTTGACATGGGAGACATTTCTTGACAAATTCACATGCATCATGTTCCATTGTTGGTCAATAATATCCAACTCTAAGCAGCTGCTTTGCTAGAACCATGCCACTCGTGTGGGCACCGCAATTTCCAGCGTGAACTTCTTGTAAGGCCAGGACGGCCTCGTTTGAATCTAAACATCTAGATAGGACATTGTGATACCCGCAATGATATAGGGTGTTGGCTACAAGAGTGTAGCGGGAAGCTCTGCGAATAAGGTTTTGGCATTGGTTATTGGTGAGATGGGGAGATATGATACCATTTTTTAGATATGCATGGATGTCATGGTACCATGGGGATTGAGGACCAACCAAGACACATACCATTTCTGCATCAGCGTTCTCATAAGCTGGAGTATGTAGCTGCTCGACTAGGAATTCATACTGTGATGCGTCACGTGGGATTTCTAACAAGGATCCAATGGTTGCCATTGCGTCCGCTGCTTTGTTCTGAAGTCTTGGGATCTGTGTGAACTGTAGATGTAGGAAATGCTCTTGCAATTTGTCCACCAGCTCTTTGTAAGGTAGCAACTTGTCATCCTTTGTCTGATATTCATCTAGGACTTGTTTGATAATCAGCTGTGAATCTCCAAATACTTGTAATTCTGTGATATTCCACTGAATGGCTGTTCTGAGACCTGAGATGAGTGCCTCATATTCTGCAATGTTATTGGTATAGGGGAATCCCAACTTGAATTATTTTGGAATATAGTCACCTTGAGGTGTGACGAATAGGATTCCTGCACCAGAGCTATGGGATGTGTTGGAACCATCAAAGTATAGTTTCCACATGGGCTGCTCTTCAATCATGCATAAGTGTTCATCGGGGAATTCCATGATTAGTGGATAGGCATCCACCAGTGGTGCTTCTGCTAGTTGATCGGAAATGACTTGCCCTTTGATTGCTTTGCGATCTACATACTGAATGTCAAATTCACTGAGTAACATGACCCATTTTGCCATACGGCCTGTGAGGGTTGTCCTTGATAACAGATACTTAAGAGGGTCCACCTTTGATATGAGCTTGATTGTGTGGCTAAGCATGTAATGTCTAAGTTTTTGAGTGGCAAAGACCACTGCTAGGCATGCTTTCTCCATGGGTGAATAGTTAAGCTGATAGCCCACAAGAGTGCGACTGATGTAGTAGACAACTCGTTCTCTATTTTCATCATCATGCTGTGCTAGGAGTGCCCCTAGTGCTGTAGCTGTTGTTGAGATGTAAAGGATGAGTGGGCATCCTGGAACTAGTGGTACAAGGATCGGAGCGTTAGCTAGATACTCTTTGAGCTTATCAAAGCTTCTTTGACATATGGGATCCCACTTGAAGTTGGTGTCTTTGCATAAGAGATGTGAGAAGGGTTGGCACTTGTCTGCTAGTTGAGAGATGAATCGCCGAACTGATTGAAGCTTGCCCTGTAGGCTTCTGAGCTGTTTGAGATTTCTTGGTGGAGGCATCTCCGTTATTGCTTTTACCTTTTTAGGATTGATCTATATGCCTCGTCTAGAGATGATGAAACCTAGAAGCTTGCCAGATGTAACACCAAAGACACATTTCTTAGGATTAAGCTTTAAGCCATAATGATTTAGATGATCAAATACACGCTCTAGGATGTTGAGGTGCTCGTCTCTTGTTTTGGATTTTGCAAGGATATCGTCCACATAGTCCTCAAGGATCTTGTGGATCATGTCATGGAAAATGGCTTTCATTGCTCGCTGATATGTTGCTCCTGCATTCTTTAGCCCAAATGGCATCATGTTTTAGCAAAAGGTACCCCATGGGGTTGTGAATGCTATTTTATGTTGATCTGCTGCCACTATATGAATTTGGTTGTAGCCTGAAAAGCCATCCATTAATGATAACATCTCATGACCCGCTGTGAGGTCTACAAGCATGTCTATGTTTGGCAATGGGAAGTCATCCTTAGGGCATGCCTTGTTCAAGTCCCTGAAATTAGTATAGATTCTGATGTCGCCAGAAGGCTTTGTGACTGGCACCATGTTAGAGATCCACTCTGAATAATCTATTGCTCTAATGATCTTAGCTTGGAGGAGCTTCTCAAGCTCTGCTTTGACGAGCAATGCTACCTTTGGATGCATTTTCCTTAGCTTCTGCTTCATTGGCTTGATGTTTGGATCTACTGATAGATGATGAACAACAAGGTTTGGATCAAGCCCAGGCATGTGGGCGTATGACCATGCAAAGTTGATGATGGATTCCTTGAGCAAGGCACTAAGAGCCATTTCTTCTCCTTCTGTTAGGTTGACTGCAATGTAGGTGATCCTTGGACATTCTTCTGTTCCCAAGTTGATTGGCTTGGTTTCCTCTATGATGATTAGAGATTTCTCTGGTCTATAATCTTGGATAGGGGGAAGAGGCAAGGCTTCATCTTCTAGCGCCTGAATTGCCAAGTTTTCATTAGAAGATACGCCCTTTATTTTTACTATTTTGGAATCAGAATGTGCCCCAAGGGGGTTTTCACATAAAGACTCATGATGTTCTTTTGCTATTTCATTTTTGCGACTAAAGCTTGCCTCTTCCCCAAAATATCCTTCTGGGCGAAGCTGATAGACAGAGGTTGATGTTGGATCCTGATTGCTTGCTGGACCTGATGCCCCCATGAATTCTAGGAGTGCTTGTGCACTTTGGAACTCGTCGATGTGTGCGATGCTTGGTTGGTCCCAATCTATGAGGTCGGGGTTTGTGAGGGGAAGATCTATGAGGTTAATGGAGAGTTGTTGGAGAATAGAAGTCCCCAGGAGGGTGTCGTCGGCAAAGATATCATCGTAGGATCGGACGTCTTTCTCTTCGGGGATGTCTTCGATTTTCACAAGGTCATCCTGGCTATTTGAAAAGTTCACGTTGGTCATGTTAGTGCCCGCAGTTGTGGTATTGGGCTCTTGTTCAAGTAGGCGAGGGGTATTAAAGCCAAGTCCTTGCTGTTCTAGATTCTGGGATGGTATGATAGGAAACAAATTTCTGTCCTCTTGTGGTCCTAGACCACCACCTTGATAGTTATATTGTTCTGTGACATTCTTGTAGGGGATTGGATATTTCTCTTTGAAGTACTCAAGAAGTTGTGTGTCACGTGATGGGGGATCTTTGTATAACCATTTGTTAATATCTGGATCTATCTCTTTGCTATTGATGGTACCATGAGACTCAAAAGTCATGTTTTCAATTTGCTTAAGCTTATAATGTTCTTCAACAGGCTTGTTTTGACAACTTGGGCGTCCTTGAGTATGTGGATCACGTGGAAGAGCCCCTACAGCAAATGCATCACTGAGGCTATATTCGCCACAACCCTGGTTGTTGATCTTGATGGATGATAAGGTGGAAGAGAGGATGGTCTCTGGATCGCGATGGGATCGGGATGAACTAGCAATAGAAGTACCAATATCGGTTCCAAGACAATGAGTAGAATGAGGGAAAGATGCTTCCATCGCACGACAGTATGCGAAGGGGTTAGGATCAGCGTGGATGGTAACCTCAGTGCCTTGATGTGGAAACTTGATGCACTTATGGTAAGTAGATGGTATAGCCCTAATGGAATGGATCCATGGGTGGCCGAGAAGAATATTAAATGGTAGGTCGAGATCAACAATGTGGCAGACAGTATCTTGCATTGCTGGGCCTAGCTAGATAGGCAAGGTGATAGTACCTTCAGAGGTACGCTCCAAGTTATCATATGCTTTGATGGTGATCATCTCATGTTGTATGTCGGCCTCCGTGAACCCGATCTTCTTGATGAATTTTAATGTGCACAAGTTGAGGGCTGAGCCATTATCTATTAAAACCTGTTTGATGGAAAAGTCTCTGACCATGACGGCAATGCGGAGAGGGAGAGTATGGTTAGGAGCGACATCTGGTATATCAGATTCTTTGAAGGATAAGGCACATGCTGCTGATAGGTGTCCCACAAGAGTTTCAAACTAAGTTGTGTTAATGTCCGTGGGGACATGGCCTTCTTTTAGAGCTTTGTCCAGGATCTCCTGATGGATGGGTGATGTGCGGAGCAAATCCAAGATAGATATTTGGGCTGGCATGTTCCCAAGATGCTCTATGATATTATATTGTGCACTTGGTGCATTATGCTATGTTGCGCATGCATTTGATGCTGGCCTGGTGTTAGACTGTGCTGTGGATGCAGTAGACATTTGCCTTGGAGGAGCAGCTGACCTCGGAGGAGCACCGGCAACAGTCATCCTACCACTGCGGGTAGTTGCAGCACATTGTCGATCTGGCCCTCTGACGTGGATGGTATTGATGGTGGGCTCATCTTGGATGGGCTTAACTTGAGTTATGCACCCAACATACTTGTCATAGTTGATGTAGGCCACTGTGTGATCTTCTTGCTTGCCTTTGCCACGATTTTGAGGCTGATTGGCATTGGCTTGATTCTTCTCGGTATCGTGTTGAGGAAACACATTTTGATATATTTGCAAATCGGCATTGGGTGAAGCTTGAGCTGGTGCATCGACCTAGATTTCCTTGCGATCAATGAGATCCTGGATGTAGTTCTTAAGCTGCATGCACTTCAATGTTGTGTGCCCCTTCACACGATGGTAATCACAGTATTCATGTTCTTTATACCAATCAGACTTTGGTGTGTTGTCATCCTTCTGTGGGATGGGCGGATATGTGATCATATTTTCCTTGGCTAGCCAATAAAAGATCTGATCCAGAGGCTCACCCAAAGGTGTGAAAGTCCTCTTTGGATTGTTCTAATTGTTGGGTTTGTTCTGCCTTGGGGCAATGTTAACTGCGTTAACAGGATTGCCCTGACGTGCTGGCTGTTGCTGTTGGTATTGCTGCTGATACTATTGCATAGGTGGTTGATGAGCTTGAGGAGGCTGCTGATAAATAGGTGCTTGATATGCGGGAGCTGGTGGTTGCTGATAGATGGGCGCTTGTGGCGGTTGGTATGTTTGAGCTGGTGTAGGACTAGCCACAATGAATTGTACATTCTTAGTGTCAGTGGCTCCATCTATAACAACATTCTTGTTACAATTCCAGTAACGGGATTTATCATTGTTGGGTTTGTTTTTAGAATCATCCTTGAAGTGACGAATAGTGCCTTCGTCTAGGAGAGCTTTCTCGATGCCTATGCCTTTGCTCTTGATGTCTTGGTATGTCTGGAGATAGTTCATTTGCATGTGATGGGATAGCTTTGGATGCAGGTTATCAATGAAGATCTTTGTTAGATGCTTCTCTGGCGGCTGATATGATAACCTAGTTGTAAGATTCTGCCATCTTTGCAAGTATTCTGCAAGGCTTTCTCCATCTTTCTGCTTTGAGTTGCATAGGTCTAGAAAGGACAACTCATTCTCCACATTATGGGCATAGTGTGTGATGAACTTCTCAGAGAGTTCGGCAAAGGTTTTTATTGTCCCATGTGGTATTTTGTAAAACCACTCAACAGCAGTTCCTCCCAAGCTTTTGGGAAACAGGTGCAGGAGATAGTTATCATTGTAAGCCACTTCTTGGCACGCCATGTAGAACTCTTTGATATGATTTACTGGATCTCCTTTCCTCCGATACTTTTCAAACTTGGGCATCTCAAAATGCTTGAGGAAAGGGATAGTTGCTATGGACCGATCGAAGGGATATGAGCACACCTCTTCGAACTTGTATGTTTTATTCTCTGTTCCGCTTTGTAGCTCCTTTAGAGCATTTTTCATTGCTTCCCACTCAGCATTGAGTGGCGAGGGAACTGGGACTTCTGCTTGTGATGGAAGTTGTGGAACTGGATATGGCGCTTGCTGTGGATAAATGGGTTGGAACTGATTTTGGGGCAATGGTTGCTGGGGATATTGCTGGTGTGGCATAGGGGGATATTGTGGTAAATGATATGGAACCGCTTGATGTTGTTGGGCTGCTTGCTATTGTTGAACTGGCGGTTGTTGTGGGATTGCTTACTGATATTGGACATTTGGAACTTGCTGTTGTAACTGATGGGTGGGAACTTGTTGTTGCTGGGGGATGATAGGGTTTTGTTGCTGAGGCTGATAGCAAGGGACTTGCTGTTGTTGAGGAATGATGGTTGTTTGCTGAAAGGGGACATGTGGTTGTTGTGGGGGAGGCTGTTAGAATGATGCTGCTTACGGGTATGATGGTGGTAGTTGCTGAGGTTGGCTTTGGGTTTGGCTGATATAAGCTGAGTGCATGCCTGCGTTACTTAGAGGTGGAACAGATGTGGGGAAGCTAGAAGCAAAGGGTGATGGGGTAAGATAGCTGGGGAAAGTTGGCTGTTGAGGTGGTGGAACTTGCTGGAAGGTATTTGGGATTTGGGACGAATAGCTTGAAGCCAGCGGTGGTTGGGGTAGTTACTGCTGTGCTGCTTGGGCGAAGGCGGTTTGTTGACTTGCAACCATAGATGTAGGGGATTGAGATGGGATCCCCCATGCCTTCATTTCTTCTTGTGTAAGGCCCCACTGAGAGCTTGTGTTAGGGTGCACTACAGCGGATGATGGAATGGTAGGAGCAACGGGAGCTTGGGACACAAATGATGTTTGAGAGAAAGGAGCTTGTTGAGGTTGTGGTTGAGCGGATGCTTGTGAGGAGGAAAATGAAGGAAACACCCAAGAGAAAGATGAGGTTGGAATGGGAAGTGATTGCGCTAACCCCAAAGAAGAAGGTACAGGTGCTTGGGGGGTGAAGGGTGATGGTGCTCCTTTGATGGTGAAAGGCGTTGCTTGACTTGCAAATGGCGGCGGTGTAAAAGCTTGTGTGAGAGGTGGAAGCTGACTTTGGGTTTGGATTTGGGCTTGGGCAGCCATAGCAGATGATGAAGTAAAAGGGGTAGGAGATGGAGCGGATGGCGCTGCAGCTTGTGTTGTGGGACTGGCGAGGCTTCCTTGCAAGAAAAGGGGAATGGTGGAAAGCTCTTGGGGTGGTTGCATGATAGGATCGGGAAATGATTAGACAAACGAGAATACGCTTGTACTAGAACTTGGATAGTTTTGATGGGGATGCGTGGATAGAGAGATGGTGGGATGGAGGTACTTTCTGGCAGATAGTGGGCAAATGTGCTTTGCTGATATTGCGGTACAAGGGCATTGGTCACTGGTGGGCTTTCTGGAGGATTTACAAATGCTTAGTTTGCCAAGGGGGATGAAGGGATGTTTGGATCTTCACATGGGTTACTGGCTTGGATGTGGGGATTGTAGGTCATCATGGCGTTGGTGAAAAGTTTGGGATCGGATGAGGTTGTTGGTGGATAAGGATTCATGCTTCTTTTTTTCCGAGATCTGGTCTCAATAGGCATGGAGATGCAAGTGCTAAATGTATGCAAGATGTTTGGCTAAAAGATGTTTGATGGATGCAAAGTTTGATGAACTTCTAAAGATGATGACTTCTAAGATGCAAATGCAAGGACAAGGATCAAGATGACGATGATGGAAGCTGGATGGAACGGATATGGATCAAGATGGTGGAGGAAAGATAGGTTGCTGGTGGAAAGCTGGTGAAAGATTACTGAGTGGTCAACAAATGAGCTGCTATTTTTCCCAAATGGAGGATCAGAGAATGGATGGGGTCAACCTAGGATAGACTGATGATCTTCGGTCAACAAGTTTCTTATCAATACACTCCAATCTCTTGCTTGAGATAATGGCTATGCAAGGACAAGGTTTGATTTCTTTATGACAACACGTTGTGTCAAAAAGAGGATGATGGTCTCTGATCTTGGATAGGGGATGAAAAACAACTCAAAAGGTAGAACACTAAGTGTTGGTGGGACTCTGGGTTTTGGAGCAAAAGATGATGGATCTGCTGGAAAGATATGGAAAGCTGATGGGGGGATGCTGGTGGAAAAGGTATTGAAGGGTGAAGGGACAATGCTCTATCTAAAGGGATAATGCAAATGACAAGGATTGATTCTAGAATGCTGGTAGGAGGATGAATGCAAATGCAACTAAGGTTTTGATTAATGATGCAAAGATGAAAGCTAGAATGAAACTAAGATGCAAGGGTGTTTGAGACAAGATTTCAAGATCTGAAGATGGAATAAGACATGAACAAGGATTTGGCTAATCTTCTGGCTCAAGGTTGACAAAGTGATGGTTAACTCGGAAACGGAAAGTGAACTGTTTGATGCGGGCATTATGGGCAATGTTCTCAAGTCTGGCTTGGGATTTTTCCTCTGCTTGGGTTGCTTGGATAATGGATTAATAGGTCTTGGTGTTCTTCTTGGCAACTTTTCACTCTTGATAGGCTTGGGATTTGGGCAACTTCGCTTTAGGATATTTGCTCTTGCTAGGCATCACTTTGGAAAAGAGGCTTCTGATTTTGAGGCAAAGGTTTCCAATGGCAAAAGTTAAAGTCAAAGCAATCTCCGCAAGGGACAAAGCAACCCTGCAAGATACAAACAAAGACAACTGACTCTGATAAAGCTTTAAAAAGTGTATGTTTCAACAAGTGTTTTCACGGAGTCTTTGACTGTCAAGCACTTCAAATAGATCTACCTAAGGAAGGTGAGTATCAAAATCGCTTGCCCACAGCTTGGTATCCCCCAGAAGGGAATACAAATGGTGAGTAATCTTGAGGCGACCCGGTAAACCCCTTGGAATCGGTCCTTGCACAAAGATTTTGATACTTTCAGATGTAGATAGGGTAGCCTCTATTTTATCAGGTTTTTAATAGTTCCGTGGTGTCTCCATACCCGGTTTTGCTGATCATCCGTGACTCACTTAAGAGCCTTGCCAATAATGCTGGGGGAGAGGAATGTTTACCATCCCCAGACATGTGTTTGGCACGAACGCCCGGCGATTAGGAGATATAAGTGATTCTTTTGGACTTCACTTATTTGTATACCGGCCGGAGGGGATACCAGTTTGAGGTCGTTCTCCGAGGAGGAAGCGATTCTCCTTGGACAGGCCTCGCTAAAAGTAGAACAGGTGAACTTGTCCAAGTTCAAATGTTCCACGTTGCTTACTCTAACAAGGATTATGCAAGAATTGAAAAACTCCTACATGCACATCAAGCAGATTTTGTTCATTTTCCCAAATTTGATTAAGTGATGTTTGAACTTTGAAATGAAGACACTCGTGATTAGATTTTGATTTGTTCCTTTCTCCAAAAAGTAAATCGAGCGTTTGCAAGTTTTTTGACTTGGGCATTCAAGATTGAGTGTGCGTGTTGATTAAGAACTTTTTTTAAAAAGCTTTGTTTTGATCTTTAAGGCATTCAAGATTGTGTTTGCTTTTTAAATGGAAAATGACGCTTTAGGACCTAAGTTCTTCCTTTTAGCTTCATTCAAGATTTTGTTTTGACTCATTTGAATGCAGATTTGATGTTCTTTTTATGCCCAAAAAGATATGATCATTCCTACTTTGCATGAATGCATTGTTAAAAATCCTTGATGTTGCAAGGATGCAAATGCCTTGATTAATTTTTTTGTTTTGTTTGTTAGAACAAATTTTGCAAATTTTAGTCCTTAATGCATTCAAGAATGATTTGGGGGTTCATTTTAAGCACTAAAATAAGGTGTGTATGATTTTGCTTCCTTATGGATTTTATTATTATTTTTGAAAAAAAATGGCCATGACCTCCTTGCTAGAAGAAGAAGAAGAAAGGAGACGGAATAGAAGAAGAATATAGACAAGAAGAGGAAGAAGAATATAGACAAGAAGAAGAAGAATGGATCTAAGTGCTACGTCCACCCATAAGCTTTGAAAAATCTGAAAATGGTCTAAAACTCATCAGAATGTTTGCAAAGAACCCGTGAAGTGGGTCCCACCGGGCGTGCCAGAATGTAGACTAGGATTTGAGCGTGCACCTAAACCTGTTTTGAAGGCCAAAGACAAACAAACGTCATAGCATATTATCAAATCAAATTTAATGGTAAACAAACTAAAATCAAAGCCACCTCAGTTTAAGCCTAAAACAGATGCGCCCATGCACCGTTTGATATGCTTGGATATAAATGGATGTGGGTGTACAAACTCAAGCACTTGGAGCATGCAAATAGGATAATTTGAAGATCAAGAAGACCCAAAATGACACAAAATAGGTATGAGGAACCTATTTTGCCTCAAAGGCCTCAAGAACACACAAATATGCAAAGCTAAAAGATGAACTAAGATTGATTAAACAAGAAATGAATCTATGTTAATCCAATTAAGCTAATTTAAATGTGATTTAAGCTTGAAAATGATCTAAAATGATGAGTTTATGCTTATGCTAGAATGAAAATGGCATTATAACTTTGCTATTAAGTTTGAGAGTTGAAAGATGATTTGCCTTAGGAAGTGAGGGTATTTATAGGAAAAGGGAAGGGCTTGGTTAAAAAGGATGAGTCAGAGTTAGGGCTAAGGTTAGGGTTGATTCAAGGACAAGTGTCCTGACAAGTGTCAAGGGAGGATTGAGTTGAAAGTTTGAGGGCATGTGCACAATTTGGTAAATGTGCCCAAGGCCAAGAGGTGGCAAGGAAGGGATAAGAAGGTCTTAAATGCATAATGAATGCATGTAAGAAAGATAAGGAAGGCTTAAATGCATCCTTAAATGCATTTGCAAGAGGTGGCCATCTTTGTTGACTAAGGAGGATGACTAAGAGGAGGTTAGCATAAGTTTTGGTAAACCTTTTGCTAATGGAATGTGACAAGATTAGAAGGGGGATTAGGATTAGGATGGGTGAAGAGGTTGGGTTGAGAAGTTTCTAGAAGAGTCTAGAGTTTTCTTAGGTTTTATGTGATAAAAGTTTATTCATTCCAAAAGATTAAGTTTGGGAAAATTTATTGAAATATTTTCAATAAATATGAAAATTAAATATTTAATCTTAATTAAATATTTTGAGTTGAGATTAGGGTTAGAAAAGATGGGATTAGCCTTTTAATCGAAATTAAGAAGGGATTAGAAGATTTTGGAAGAGGTTAGTGGTCTTAAGAAAATTGGCCAAGTTTTGGTCAAAAAATAAATTAATTATTTTTTTTGGGGATTTTTGTTCAATTTATTAATTAAAATAATTAATAAATAGGGGATTAATGTTTAAATAAGATTTAAACATTTTTGGGAGGGATTTCTTAATTAAATATTTTTAATTAAGAAAAAGGGATTTAATGACATAAAAATAAATAAATTAATTAAATAAATAATTAATTAATAAATGATGATGTCATCAGAGATTTTTCAAAAAATAAAAATACTTTATTTTCTAAAGGATTTTTAGGTGTCTACAATTGCAATGATCAAGAAGAAAATTGGCTATGGAAAATCTAGTTATGAATTCTTTGAAGAATGAAACTATTAAATAATTGCATGAATCACAAACCATGAAAATAACCTTCTACAACAAAGAACATTCAAGCTATAGAATTTATTAACTCTAAATTTAAACATCTTATCAGCATTGATAGAAGAGATTTCATTAGCATCCATGGAAGAAATTTCATTAGAACTTCTGACAAAATCATCTAAAAAAATTCATTAACTTCAAGCAAAATCATTTAAGATGGATAAAAACAAAATCGTATTACTCAGAAATGGCAGAGAAAGAAAATGAGATAAACCAAGTTTATCGAATTCTTGCAATCCACAGCTTCTCTCCAAGTGCAAAATGACAATCCACGGATCCAAAATTACAGTAAAAATTAAATTCTTCGAGCAAGTCATTCAG
This sequence comes from Chamaecyparis obtusa, assembly GCA_027943335.1. Classification (NCBI taxonomy): domain Eukaryota; kingdom Viridiplantae; phylum Streptophyta; class Pinopsida; order Cupressales; family Cupressaceae; genus Chamaecyparis; species Chamaecyparis obtusa. Next base: position 85,975 of record BSBK01006732.1, on the reverse strand, counting down.
AAACTTGCAGAATACTGTAACGCATGATGATTTATAGAGAATTTATGATGGACTATGTTGTGAAAAAGACTGCAATCCCTACCATATCTCAGAGTATTGATGAGAAGCAATGGCGAAAGTCTAAGATAGAGGCGGCGCTAGCCTTGAAGCGGCAAGACATTCTTCATAATATCGGGGCAACACCATCGAAATGACAAGGCTTTCCTCATAATGTCGCACCGCCACTGATCTCTTCTTTAAATTTATTAATGCGGTCAATTCTATGGCACCTACATAATTTCTAGTACAACTCCTCATTTTACCAAACCATTCCCCGCTCTCCATAATCTTTGACTAGTTCAAAGGTCCATCCGGTTGTTCTTTTTTAACCTCCCAATGACTCTGTTGAGCTGCTGGATTATCAACAGGCGTGGTACAATTGTCCGGTGACTAGAATCTATTTTGAGAACCTTTACAATTTAGCATTCCGATTGAAAAAGCAAGGAAAGATACCATTTCACAGCCACAGGCAGTGGAAACAGAGTGATTCTCTTTCCCTCTACTTCTATAATCCGCCTCCAGTGAACTATTCTTCAAAGCCTCCATTTTTGCATAGCTAGGGTTTTCAGTGCCTGTAAAAGGCACAACTATGCCCCTGTAGGGACTCATGCTCATGCTCAGAATCATATTAAATAATATTTAAAATGTAAAATGTATATTATATAATATTTAATATATAATATATAATATAATATATAATTTTTGATATTAATATATAATTAAATAATATTTAATGTAACATGTATATTATACAATATTTAATATATATAATATATAATCTAATATATAGTTTTTAATATTAATATATATTAAATAATATTTAATGTAAAATATATATTATATAACATTTAATATATAATTGATATTATATAATATTTAATATATCTAATATATATATCTAATATATATATGTTTATGAAGGATGGAGAAATCGGAGGGAGAAAATGGAGTCAAAGTGAAAATTCAAAATTATGCATCATATCGGGTACCTGATTAGGCTTGGTATTGCTTTGTGCACCAAACCTACATGGTCAACTATTGGAATGTCTCAAATACGTGTTTTTGCCCTGTTTCTCTGAGTTCCAGACTTTGACAATGTAGTTGATGACTTTTTTTTCACCCGAATTTGATAAAACAAAAAGGGTATCTTAAGGAGATTATCATCTTTCTATTGATATAATTGCTGTCAAATTTTGAATTCGGTAAGTAATTATTAGTTATTTTTCAATTGAGCTAACTCTAAAGTGTTGATTTATATACTGATTGAAAAATGACTATAACTTTCAAATGGTATAACATTTTTGCAATCCAAAAAATGTGTCACATTCTATGCTTCTCCTACTATAAGGAAAAATAAATAAAATTGAATTTTGTAAAGTTTTGAATGAGTTAAGTTGGTCAGATCTGGGCATGAGTCTACTACTTATATATAAAATCTTATAATAAAATATTATCATTTGATTATGATTAAGGTGGTTAGACATACACCTACTTTTTATTTTTTTCTTGAAATTTTTGTACTGCTGCATTGAAATCTATACTTTTCACCAATCATACTAACTTTTTCTCAAAAAAGGCCTAGTATTTTAGAAACTACATTCAATTTTCTAAAGATTCTATTCTTACAACTTTTTGATATTAGGTTCATAGCTAGTTGAAATTTTCATGTCAAGTTGACTAACCTTGATTTGCTGATTTTTCATTGTCACTTAAGGGCATAGTTTGGCCCCTCATGATCTTGCACATACTTGAAAACTTTATAAACTTATATTGAAAAATTTCATAAATTTATTTAAGATAAGCATATAATATAATAAATGTATTTTATAAAGTACTCAAAACTACATTTATCTATGTTGAAGGTTTAATTTGACCAATATTATATTTTATATTTTTATATTTTATCACTTCTCATCAAAATGCTTGTTTGATATCTCATTGTTATATATACTATATTAGACATATTTATACTATATTTTTTATTTTATGTAATTTACAACTTCTTGTGTTAAAAGATTTATAATATATATTACAATATTGTATATTACATTACATATATTTTTTAGTTAAACTATTGTTTTTATATTAGATTTTTTTATAAAATATAAATATTTTATGATATAAAAGATTAATATAATATTAAAAATATAAAATAATAAAATTCTAAATTCTAAAATAATAAAATAAGAACTTTTACCCATTAGAGTTCTCACTCCTCATTTCAAAAATGTAAATTTCATAGTGATGTGATTATTTTTACTATTTTTGCATTATTTATTAGTTAAAAGTGGTACCCAAACGTAAAATAGTGAGGTTCACTAAAATGTTAATAACCTTTTTGTTTTTAGGTTTTTGGGAAAATAAATTATATGAGACCAAACTAGATACAATTATATTGAAGATAAGAAAAAGAATTTTGAAAAAATATGAAATTCTCATCAAATTATGGTGTCCGTAGACTAGAGGTTTTGAAAAAGTATTTTATAGTCCATTAAAAATTAATAAAAATATATATATATATATTAACTAAAAAAAAAAGGAAAAATATGTTGACCAACACTTCGTGTCTTAGGTATGTTTCCCCAAAAGGATTTGCAAAAATTCATTTATTTAAGTCAAAATATGGTGTTCGTACATGGCTATGGTATGGTCCTGAAATAGGCATTTTGAGAACATGGTTTTTAAACATTCCTACTAAAACGCAATTTATACCATGTGAGTATTTAAATAAATTATATATTTTAAAAGTAGACTCCGAGAACTGTATTTTCTACTACGGAATTTTTTTGAGATTCAATCTCTAAGTGCCTCAAATTTAGACATCAATTGAGAGGAAATTTAAAACAAAGGGAAAACACTTCCACTTTTTGCCCAAAAGTGGGACTCAACTTCTTGCAGCCACCCATATATATATATATATATATATATATATATATATATATATATATATATATATATATATATATATATATATATATATATATATATATATATATATATATATATATATATATATATATATAATTTATTTTTTTATGTCCTTAAACCCCTTAAATTCTATTATGACCCATTAATTTACACATGAGAAGGTCATAAATTGTGTCTTACGGGGTCCTAGGACCCTTTAAGACCTTTTATGGTTCTAATGGGTATTAATGTGTCTAGAGGGGTCAGAAGTGATTCTAAGACACCTTAAGACCCATTTAGACACATTAGTACACATTTCGACACATTAATACTCATTAGAACCATAAAGTGTCATAAGTGGTCCTATGACCCCTTAAGACACACTTTATGTTTCAAAAGTCACGTAATGTGTTGAAAGGGGTCCGAGGACCCCATAGGACCCTTAAGACACATTAATGGTCCTTACGACACATTTGGACACCTTAATACACATTAGAACCAAAAAGTGTGTCTTAAGGGGTCATAGGACCCCTTAAGACACATTAATAGTTCTAATTTGTACTAATGTGTAATAATGTGTTGTAAGGACCATTATTGTGTCTTAAGGGTCATAAGAGGTCATATGACCACTTATGACACTTTCGAAACATAAAGTGTGTCTTAAGGGGTCATATGACCACTTATGACACTTTATGGTTCTGATGGATATTAATGTATTGAAATATGTCGAAATAACACATTAATGGTTCTTGTGACACATTTGAACACTTTGGAAATATAAAGTGTGGCTTAAGAGGTCATAGGATCACTTAAGACACATTAATGTTTCTAGTTTGTATTAATGTGTCATAATGTCTTATAATATGTTGAAATGTGTTGGAAGGGGTCTTAGTGGGTCCTATAATCCCTCACGACACATTTGGACACATTACAACACTTTAGATCCATAAAGTGTACCTTGAGGGGTTATAGGACCCCTTAAGGAACTTTATGGTTCTAATGTGTCACAATGGGTTTTAAGTATTCATATGACCCCTTACAACAAATTTATACACATTACGAGACATTTTGACACATTAATAAACATTAGAACCAAAAAGTTTTCCTTAAGTAGTCATAAGATCACTTAAGACACATGTTAATGGTTCTAATGTGTATTAATGTGTCATAATATGTTGAAATGTGTTTTAAGGGGTAATAATGGGTCATAGGACCTCTTAAGACCCATTTTGACACATTAGTACCCATTTCAACACATTGATACACTTTAGATCCCTAAAGTGTTCCTTAAGGGGTCATAGGACACCTTAAGATACTTTATTGTTCTAATGTGTATTAATGTGTCCAAATGGGTCTTAATGGGTGCTAATGGATCCTATGAACCCTTAAGACTTATTTCAACACATTAGTACCCATTTTGATAAGTTAATATACATTAGAACCAAAATGTGTGGTTTAAGGGGTCATGGGACCATTTAAAATAGATTAATTGTTCTAATGTGTATTAATGTGTCGCAATGGGTACTAATGTGTTGAAATGGTTCTTAAGGGGTAGTAGGACCCATTAGGACCCTTTAAGACCCATTTGGACACATTAATACACATTCAAACCATAAAGTATCTTAAGGGGTCCTATGAACCCTTAAGGTACACTTTATGGTTAAAAAAACTTGAAATATGTTGCAATGGGTCTTAATGGGTCCTATGATCCCTTAAGACACATTACAATACATTACAACACATTTTAACACATTTTGACACTTTAGAAACAAAAAGTGTGTCTTAACTGGTCATAGGATCACTTAAGACAAATTAATTGTTTAAATATGTATTAATTGTCATAATGTGTCAAAATGTGTTGTAAGGCATCCTAATAGGTCATAGGACCCATTAAGACTCATTTTGACACATTAGTACCCATTTCAACACATTAATACACTTTACATCCATAAAGTGTGCCTTAAGGGGTCATATGACCCCTTAAGACACTTTAATAGTTCTAATGTGTACTAATGTGTCACAAGGACCATTAATGTGTCTTAAGAGTCCAAAGGGGTCCTAGGACCCCTTACGAGTCATTTCAATACATTACAACACTTTTGAAACATAAAGTGTGTCTTAAGGGGTCATATGACCACTTATGACACTTTATGGTTCTCATGGATATTAATGTAATGAAATATGTCGAAATAATAGATTAATGGTTAGATGTTTGCTTTCAATTTTTTCATGTGTTAGAAGTAGTTAATAAGCCTCTAGAAATCCAATGAAGGTATCATGAACCTTAGATAAAGTTGCTCGGTATGCATTGAGGTTTCTCGGTGAATACTATGCTTGGTAATACTTGTGCTCAGTAAGAATGATGCTCCGTAATACCGATGCTTGGTAAGAGGTGCTTGGTAATATAGGTTCTCAGTGAAACTGGTGCTCAGTACTAAGGTAGAGTTTTCATTGTTATTGCTTGGTAAAACTAGTTGTAACAACTGAAAAAGGTAGGATATTGTCTGCAATGGATAGTATGTTCACTAATAACAGCTCTTGACAAGATGCTTCAATAGAATGGGCAACTAAGACTATCCTAATTTTGGGGTGGCTATTTATGGCATTCCAACATTTTATTATAAGATGGAGGGTTTTTGTAAGAAGGAGATACATAGGTGGAAGAAGAGATATTTTTAATAGTGGGATTTTTATGGTTGTCGTTATTTGCATTAAATGAAAATTTGTAGGTCATGTACTTAGTTGATTTCAAAGATTTTTGATCTATCATGCATGTTAGTAGCTTAATTTATTTTGTTTATATTTGCAAGTTGTGAGTTCTTACCCTTTCCGGGTTCTAAATATTGAATGGCTCCTTGAGGTTCTTGAATCGAGGATGAAAGTTATGTGCCTAGATGGAACTCAAGAGGAGCCCTTATACATAGTTTTCTTTATTATTTTTTTAGTAGGAGAGACAATAGGTTTGAATCTGGAGACCTTACTCTAGGCAAGCTTGGTGATAGTCTGGCTAGGGTAAGTAAGCTAGGATGATGCTCTAAGGGCATTAGTAGAATGAGGACAGTGAATCTATCTATGTAGATTCAACGAGGGAAAAAATTAACTTGTCGGTGAGGAATGGGTCTGGAAGAGGAAGTGAGTTCTCAGTGGCTCATTTCGGTATAGGGGGTGAATTCCCTAAGAGATATAAAGGAAGGATCTTTGAGAAGAGTCAGGTTGATTCTATAGTAGAAACTAGACCCCAGTTCCTCATCAAATTGGTATCAGAACCCTAAAAGATTTGGGCGTATTTTGTTTGAGTTTTATCTGCAAAGGCGTCTGTCGATTCATTCAAAATGGTGACCAATGTGGAACTAGAAAAAGATGTGAAAGAGAAAAAAGAAGAGAATAGACTCCTAAAAGAACAATTGGCTGAAATGGAAACTAGGTTAGAAGAATTGCAGCTGAGAACTGTAGCAGTTAGTGAAAGAATGAGAGAAGCAGATGAAAAAGAGAAGACAATGGCCGAGGAAGACATAGTGCTAGAACTTGACCCTGTTCTTCAAGAAGAGTCATTCTTGAGAGTGTTGAAGGTAGTAAATAGTAAGTCCTTGGAAGGTGTGCCTCTATTCAGTAGAAAAATGGAACCAGAAGTAGTCATGGAATGGATAGAAGGACTAGAAAATCACTTTGACTGTGATAATGTGACCGAGACTCAAAAGGTCAGAATAGCTGAGACAAGATTGAGAGGAATTTCTCTCACTTGGTGGAAATTTGTCCAAGATGAAAGGACTAAAGAATTAAATAACCCCATAACCAGTTGGCAAGGCATGGTGGCTAAGATAAGAGAAACATATCTCCCAGAGAATTATGCAGTACAATTGTATAAGTGGAGACAGAATCTGAGGCAAAAGGATCTAGAGGTCGGTACCAATACTAAAGAGTTTCACAAGTTAAGTTTGAGATCATATGTAATGCAGGAGGAAAGCCTAAAAGTGGATAGGTGTTTGAATGGCCTCAAATGGAGTATCCAAAAGGAACTCAGTCTCTTAAGTCCCAAGATAGTACATCAATGCTATCAACTTGCTCTAAAAGTGGAGGAGAAGTTCAAGAAGAAGTAAGATACAAATAGCTGAGGAAGGGGAAGGTACAATAGAAGTCACACAGTAGGATTCGGTGGAAGGAACCTTGAAGAAAAAAAAATAGAGTGAGTCCAAGCCTAATGAGAATCAAGAAGAATCTAGTAATACAAGAGGATGCTACAACCGAGGAAGAAATTCAAGAAATGGTTCAAGAGGAAGGAACAATAATCAGGGAAGAGTATCTTGTTTCTCTTCAATGAAGTGTTATAACTATCAATAGCTTGGGCATCCAGCCTATAGATGTACTGAGAAGATTTTGACATCCCAAGGAGGTGAGAAGAGGACACACTATGTGCAAGGAGAATCTTCTAGCAACAAGACAACAAACATAGCCCCAGATTCAGAGATAGGAGAAAATTTGATGATTAGAAGAGCACTCCTCAAGGAACCAAGCCAAAGAAGATCTTTGTTTTGAGTCAAGTGTAAGATGCTAGGTAAGGTTTGCAAAGTTGTCATAGACTCTGGTTCTATTAATAACATTATTTCTATGGAAGTTGTATAAAAGTTAAAATTGAAAAGGATTCCTCATACTAACCCTTACCGAGTGACTTTGTTGAACAAGGATCAACATGTGTTAGTTAATGAGAAATCTTGGGTAGAATTTTCTATAGGGAAGTATAAGGACATCATTTTGTGTGATGTCCTGCCCATGGATGCTTGTCATTTATTGTTAGGTAGACCCTAGAAGTTCAACTGAGCTGCAATACATAATGGAGCTGAAAACTCTTATTCCTTCAAGAAGGATGAAGTGACCTTAAAGATACAATCCATCTTGGAAGAAGGTAAAGTGAAGAAAGAGGGTCCTAACATACTGTTAGTAAGTGAGAAAGAGTTCTTACACACATTAGAGGAAGAGGATGGAGTAGGATTTGCTTTGGTTCTGAAGCCAAAGAGTGACAAAGGGGACAAGATGAAATAATTACCCTTAGAAGTCAAGGAATTATTGATTCAATATCAAGACATCATTAGTGATGGTCAGCCAGCTAGTCTACCACCTGAGAGATCTATTATCCATCTGATTGACTTCATCCCAGGAGCCTCACTTCCCAACAAGGCTGCCTATAAAAGGACCCCGCAACAGAATGTGTAGATAGCTAATCAAGTTTAAGAGCTACTGAATCAAGGACTAATCAGAAGGAGCATAAGCCCATATATTGTTCCCACTATCCTTGCTCCAAAGAAAAATGGTACTTGGAGGTTGTGTATAGATTCTAGTGCCATCAATAGGATCACTATTCGGTATAGATTTCCAATCCCTAAGTAAGAGGATTTGATGGATTTTTTAGGAGGAGCTAAGTATTACTCCAAGATAGATATTAAGAGTGGGTACCATCAAATAAGAATAAAAAGTGGAGATGAGTGGAAGACAACTTTCAAGACTACCAAGGGACTCTATGAGTGGCTTGCAATTCCTTTTGGGTTGTCTAGTGCCCCAAGCATATTTATGAGGTTGATGAATGAAGTATTGAAAGTCTTCATTGGAAAATGGGTTGTAGTATACTTGGATGATATTCTAGTATTCAGTAGAACCAAGGAGGATCATTTTAGACATCTGAAAATGGTAATGAAAAGGTTGCATGAAGAGAAATTGGAAATCAATTTAGAAAAGTGTGAGTTCATGAAGAAAGAACTTGTATACTTGGGTTTTGTTATCTCAGAAGGTAACTTGAAGATGGACATCACCAAGGTGGAAGCCATTTTTAATTGGCCTATACCTAAATCAGCTACATTTCCATGGATTGGCACAGCTCTACAAAAAGTTCATCAGGCAGTTTAGTGAAATTAGTGCACCTATCTTATATACCATAAAAGGGGGTATGAAAATAAAGTTCCAATGGAATAAGCAGGAAGATGAAGGATTTAAGAATTTGAAGTAGAGAATAACAACTCAACCTATCCTGACACTTCCCAATTTTGACAAGTTGCTTACTATGGAATCTGATGCTAGCAATGTTGTCATCAGTGCAATTTTGAGTCAAGAGGGAAAACTAGTAGCTTTTCATAGTGAAAAACTAAATGATGCAAAGACGAAGTATTCCTCATATGATCTATAACTATATGCACTAGTGAAAGCATGAAGGAAATGGAGACACTATCTACTTCCCAAAGAATTTTTAGTCTTTACCGACAATCAGGCTTTGAGTTTTCTAAATTCACAAGATAAACTAAGCCATAACCACATGAAATGGGTGGAGTATATCCAAGCCTACACCTTCACCATCAAACACAAGAAGGGAGTAAAAAATAAGGTGCTCGATGCATTGAGTAGGATATTGCTCACAGTGCAAGAAATTCAGCTAAAAAGCATTGGCATAGATAGTTTCAAGGATCCCTACCCAGTAGATGAAGATTTTTCATGATGCAAGAGCATCCTCGGTGTAAGAGCAATCTTGTATCATCCAAAAATATTTATGTTTTTGTATTCAATAAGGGCTATCTTGTGTAGAGCTGCTATTTATGGAAACTTGTTATTTTTAGTAAGTTGGTCTTACGATCTCAGAATGTTCTAATTTTACATGTGGAGGTTCATCTCAGTCATATAAGCTTGCCAACAAAGTTTCATGGCTAGATCAGGTCTAGTTTTGAAGATACTAAAGATTTTCAGTATTGGCAGCAGGGTACAGAAACTTCAAACTCAGTTTTGAAGGCTTTAGAGGCCTCAGATGAGGTTGAAAATTTGGGTGACGGGTGCTTTGTGTGGGTCAAACCTGTAGAGCACTTCGTGGCATTTCCAGAATGGGGTTATAATAGCCAATCGGGTCAACGGGCGATGACTTATGGTCTTCGGAAGTTGGATCACCTGAAATGGCAGAAAATAATTTTTCTTCAAAATTTCTGTTTGGGTTTCAAAACTCATTTTGAGATGACTTTGATGTAATAAATTGTAAAATAAAATAATTCTAAGTTTGGTCAGCCCTAAGGGCTAAATTTCTAGAACCTTCTCGGGCGGTGGAAATTGCCTATATAAAGAAGGCCCGTAGTGTTGTCTAGGGCAGTTCTCGGTAGTAGATCTGGGTATTGATTCGAGGCTTTGTCCTACAAAATATTGTAAGGGAATGCCCATGTGGCTTTGCATATTATAATTCTGAAAGTTTTTAATTCCACATTTGTGGAGATAATAAGAAGCCAATTTTTTGTTCTTGCATATTATTGTTGTTGTTTCTCTATTTCTGTTATGTGTTTGTGGTATTAAGGGGAGCACCCTTCATCAAGTGGTATCAGAGCATGAGTTCTTGAGTGTGTAAATAGATCACCGAATGTGAGGCAGTTTGCACGAGGACCGTGGTTAGGGTTTCAGCATGCATCGTGAAAATGCCTCCACGAAGAGAATGTGGCGGAAGAGTGGTGCTGTGACACCTGAGGTTAGAGAGCTGCAGAGACAAGTGTGAGCATTGCAAGAAGAGATTCACAAAGAAATTAATCTTAATGTCAGAGATGAAAGCGAGGATGAAGCTGAAGAAGAATATCAAGGAGAAGCTGAAATTATGAACCACGAGGAAGAAAGACTTTTTCAGGCGATTTCTAAGATTGAGAAAAGACCTAAGATTGAGGTTCCTACATTTTTTGGAAATCTTAACCCAGAGGAATTGATCGATTGGATCAATGAATATGAGGAATATTTTGAGTATGAAGATGTTGAGGATCCTGATAGGGTCAAATTTGCGAAGGCCAGACTGAAAGGTCATGTGAAGATCTGGTGGCAAGAAATTCAATTGGAGCAAAATAGAAGAGGGAAAGATAAAATCACAAGATGGGATCGGATGGTGGATAAATTGAAGTGACAGTTCATTCCTGTTGATTATGAGCTTGACCTACTAAAGAAAATGCAAAGTTTGAAGCAAGCAGGAAGATCTGTTCAGGAGTATACAGAGGAGTTCTATCGACTCCTCATCAGAACAGGCGATGCAGAAGCTGATAAGGAGAAAGTTGCCTGATACCTTAATGGGTTAAGGCCAAGCATTCAGGAGGAGTTGAATTTGGTTTGAATGAATAGTATTGAGGAGGCATACTAGTTTTCCCTAAAAGTAGAGGAAAAGCTGAACAAGAAGTTTGAGAGTAGACAAAATGGAAGAGGTCATGGTGGAAGATCTAGTGGACAGTCATATGGTGGCCAAAATGAAGATCCGAAAAAGAAGGATGAGGCCAGTAGCAGCCAGAATCAGACAGGAAACAATTCCAATCGTTTCCAAGATCAGAATAATAGAGATCAAAGAGGAAGAGGAAGAGGACAAGGATCTGGAAGAGGAGGCTTTTGTGGAACATGTTTTCACTGTGGAGAAGAAGGTCATAGGGAATTTGAATGTCCTCAGTGCCAAGGCAGAATAGATAGGAGAAATGAAGGTCAGGCCAGAGTTGCACATGTAGATGAAGATGCTAGATCCTCAAATTCTGAAGGTGTTGAAAGAGGAGAAATTCTAATTAACAGAAGAGTCTTGCTGAGTGGTGAGAATGAACCTAAACAAAGGAGGAGCCTGTTTCGCACTAGATGCAAGTGTGAGGGTAAATGTTGTGATGTGATTATCGATAGTGGAAGCACTGACAATTTGGTGTCAAAAGATATGGTGACAAAGTTGAAGCTCAAGAGACAGAAACACCCACATCCATATCGGATTGCCTGGGTCCAGGATGACCACAAGGTCATGGTCAGTGAACAGTGCCTAGTAAAGTTCAAGATCGGTGGGTACCAAGATGAGGTACTATGTGATATCATCTCTATGGATGCATGTCATATGTTTTGGGTAGACCGTGGCAGTTTGACATATGTGTTGTACATGATGGTCGTGCAAATACCTATTCCCTGACAAAGGATGGAGTGTGACATAAGCTAAAGCCATTGAAGGAGACCAAAGAAAAGGTATGTGGTAATGCAAGAATAACATTTGTTGATGGAAGAAAATTCCTAGATGGTATGAGGCATGAGCATGTGTATTTTGCTTTAATTCCAAAAGCTAGTAAAGAAGAAGTAGAGGATGTACCTGTAGAGGTTGCAAATTTGTTGAATGAGTTTCAGGATATTGTATCTGATAATGTACCTGATGCATTACCACCCATAAGGAAGATCAGTCATCAGATGGATTTGATTCCAGGAGCCAGTTTTCCAAACAAGGCAGCACACAGAATGACACTAGCAAAAAGTGAAGAGTTGAACAGACAAGTACATGAGTTGGTACAGAAGGGATTGATTCGGGAGAGCCTGAGCCCATGTGCTGTACTAGCAGTATTAGCACCAAAGAAGAATGGAGAATGGAGAATGGAGGATGTGTACAGATTTCAAAGCAATAAACAAGATCACAATCAAGTATAGGTTTCCATTGCCACGAATGGATGATATTATGGACTGTTTGAGTGGAGCTGTGTATTTCTCAAAGCTAGATCTAAAGAGTGGATATCACTAGATTTGGATTAGAGAAGGAGATAAATGGAAGACTGTCTTCAAGACAAAGGAAGGAGTGTATGAGTGGTTAGTCATGCCTTTTGGGCTAACCAATGCACCGAGAACTTCCATGCAGCTCATGAACAAGGTTCTAAAAGAATTTATAGGAAAGTTTGTCATTGTTTTTTTAGATGATATTTTGATCTTTAGCAAGACATTGGAAGAACATATGATGCATATTCGTATGGTGTTTGAGAAGCTAAAAGATGAGAAATTGTTGATTAATTTGAAGAAGTGCAGTTTTGTGTAGAAAGAGTTAGTGTATTTGGGATTTGTAGTTTCAGCAGAAGGTCTAAAAATGGACCTAGAGAAGGTACAAGCTATCCTTGAATGGCCTACTCCAAGGAGTGCTACTGAGGTAAGATCTTTTCATGGTCTAGCTAGTTTTTACAGAAAGTTTATCAAAAATTTTAGCAGTATTTGTGGTCCCTTGACAGAGACAATGAGAGGGGATAGAAAAGAGTTTAAGTGGACTAATGGGGTAGAAAGGAGTTTTCAATTATTGAAACAAAAAGTTAGAGAACAACCTATTTTAGCACTTCCAAATTTTAATAAGGTGTTTCAAGTAGATTATGATGCTAGTGGTACTGCAATAGGAGTTGTTATGAGCCAAGAAGGTAAACCTGTTGCTTATTTCAGTGAGAAGTTAAATGATGCCAAGAGGAAGTATTCTGTTTATGATCAAGAATTTTATGCTATAGTTCAGGCATTAAAGAAGTGGAGACATTATCTGCTTCCTAAAGAGTTTGTCTTGTATACTGATCATCAAGCTTTGCAATATTTGAATAGTCAAGGAAAGTTGAATCAGAGGCATTTGAAATGGGTTGAGTTTTTGTAGAGTTATACATTTGTTTTGAAACACAGAAGTGGAAAGTCTAATAGGGTTGTAGATGCTCTTAGCAGAAGGCAACTATTGCTGATAGAGATGCAGATTGAGGTGGTTGGGTTCAAGGAACTCAAGAATTTGTATCCAGAGGATCCTAATTTTGGTGGAGCTTGGAAAGCTTGTAAAGAGCCTGTTACTCTAGATAGGATGAAATTGCTGGATTTCATCATCCAGGATGATATGCTATTCAGAGGAAGTTAGTTGTGCATTCCAAGAAGTTCTATGAGAGAGAATCTCATCAAAGAGAAGCATAGTGGAGGATTGGTTGGACATTTTGGTCGTGATAAAACCCTTGCTTTGGTTGGTGAGAATTATTATTGGCCACAATTGCAGCAAGATGTGAAGAAGTTTGTATAGAGTTGCAGAGTATGTCAGATGGCGAAAGGAGTGAAGTAGAATATAGGGTTATATCAGCCATTACCTATACCAGAGAAGCCTTGGGAGGATATCAGTATGGACTTTGTTCTTGGTTTACCGAGGACATAGCGGGGACATGATTCAATTTTTGTAGTAGTTGACAGATTTTCAAAGATGACACATTTCATTCCCTGCGAAAAGACTAATGATGTTGTTCATGTAGCAGAATTTTTTTTCAGAGAAGTGGTGAGACTACATGGTTTGCCAAAGACCATAGTTTTAGATAGAGACACTAAGTTTGTTGGATATTTCTGGCGTACATTGTGGAAGAAGTTGAAGATAGATTTGAAGTTCAGTTCATCACATCATCCATAGACTGATGGACAGACAAAGGTGGTGAATAGAAATTTGGGAAATCTACTAAGATGTTTGGTTGGAGATAAGCCAACAGGATGGGATTTGATTTTACCACAAGTAGAATTTGCATACAATAATTCTGTCAGTAGGAGCATTGGTAAATCACCATTCTAGATTGTATATGGAAGTAGTCCAAGAAATGCATCTGAATTGAGAAAGATAGATAAAGGATAAATAAGTAGTGCTGAAGCTGAGGATTTTGCAGAACACTTGAAGAACATCCATGAGGAGGTGAGGAAGCATATTACCAAGATGAATACGTAGTATAAGGATAAGGCAGATGAGAAAAGGAGGCATCAGAAATTTCAAGTTGGAGATGAAGTCATCATTCATTTGCGGAAGGAGTGATTTCCGGTTGGTACATATAACAAGTTGAAAATGAAGAAGTTTGGGCCATGTAAGATACTGAAGAAGCATGATTCAGGAAATGTATATGAGGTAGAATTGCCTACTGAGTTGAATATTTCACTAGTGTTTAACATTTCAGATTTGACAGAGTATCATGAAGGAGGTGTTGAAGATGAGGTTGCAGTAGCACAGTGGAGTATTCCAGCAACCATTTCAGATATCAAGGAGATTGAAGACATACTGGACAGTCGTGTTGGCAGAAGCACAAGGAACAGGACATATGAAGAGTATTTGGTCAAATGGAAAGGATGACCTATTGAAGATTCATCATGGCTAACAAAGGAGGAGGTTAACCATCTTGGTTTTCCTCTGCACACCTGAGTCATGATAGGATCACTTCTCAAGTTACCCTGGGTGTAAGAGCAATCTTGGCTCACCCAAAAATATTTCTATTTTTGTATTCAATAAGGGCTATCTTGTGTAGAGCCGCTATTTATGGAAACTTGCTATTTTTAGTAAGTTGGTCTTATGATCTCAGAATGTTTTAATTTTACATGTGGAGGTTCATCTCAGTCATATAAGCCTGCCAGCAAAGTTTCATGGCTAGATCAGGTCTAGTTTTGAAGATATTGAAGATTTTCGATATTGGCAGCAGGGTACAGAAATTTTGAACTCAGTTTTCAAGGCTTTAGAGGCCTCAGATGAGGTTGAAAATTTGGGTGACAGGCATTTTGAGTGGGTCAAGCTTGTAGAGCGCTTCATGGTGTTTCTAGAATGGGGTTATAATAGCCAATCGGGTCAACGGGCGATGACTTATGGTCTTCAGAAGTTGGGTCACCTGAAATGGCAGAAAATAATTTTTCTTCAAAATTTCTGTTTGGGTTTCAAAACTCATTTTGAGCCGACTTTGATGTAATAAATTGTAAAATAAAATAATTCTAAGTTTGGTCAGCCCTAAGGGCTAAATTTCTAGAACCTTCTCGGGCAGTGGAAATTGCCTATATAAAGAAGGCCCATAGTGTTGTCTAGGGTAGTTCTAGGTAGTAGATCTAGGTATTGATTCGAGGCTCTGTCCTACAGAATATTGTAAGGGAATGCCCATGTGGCTTTGCATATTGTAATTCTGAAAGGTTGTAATTCCACATTTGTGGAGATAATAAGAAGCCAATTTTCTATTCTTGCATATTATTGTTGTTGTTTCTCTATTTCTGTTATGTGTTTGTGGTATTAAGGGGAGCACCCTTCATCATTTCAGCAGCCTATAAGTTATGTCAAGTTTTTTAAAATTACTTTTATAGTGAATATTTTGATTTCACCCTACAAGAAGGTCTTCTATTTAGAGGAGTAAAACTCTATGTACTGAAAGGTTCGATGAGAGATAACTTGATACAAGAGAAACATAATGGGTTGTTGAGTGGACATTTTGGGGTGCATAAAACTTTAGAATTGGTGTAGAGATACTATTATTGGCTAAGGATGAACAAGGATGTTCAGAAGATTGTAGAGACTTGTATAGTCTGTCAAAAGACCAAGGGGACTTCATCAAATGCAGGATTGTATCAACCACTTCCAATCCCAAATCGACCTTGGGAATGCACATCAACATGGATTTTGTGGTTGGACTTCCTAAGACCAAGCAAGGAATAGATAGGAGTTTTGTGATTATGGATAAATTCAACAAGATGGCTCACTTTGTGGCATGCCAGACCATACATGATGCATGCTATATAGCACATCTTTTCTTCAGAGAAGCAGTAAGGATACATGGATTACCCTTAAGCATTGTATTGGATAGGGCCTCTAATTTCATGATTCATTTTTGGAAAACCTTGTGGCAAAAGCTCAGTAAAAACCTTTCCTTTATCTCATCTTATCATCCACAGACTGACGATCAGACTAAAGTAGTAAACCAAATTTTGAGAAACCTTTTGAGGTGCCTCACAAAAGAATATGGGAAATCCTAGGATCAATTACTTCCACAAGCAAAATTTTCTTATAATGATACAGTCAATAGATCCACTAGAAAAATCCCTTTTTTAGTAGTGTATGGGATCCATCCCAGGGGTATACGTGAACTTTAGGATCTTGGAAATAACACACAAAAGATTAGTTATGCAGAAGATTTTTCTCAATCCATGAAAGAGGTCTGTGATACTATGAAGAAGACACTAGTGGAGAGTGCAACTCACACTAAGCAGAAGGTAGATGAAAGGAAAAGGGATGTCTAGTTTCAAGTGGGAGATTTAGTCATGGTACACCTGAACAAATCAAGACTGCCAAAAGGTGTTCAGAGTAAGCTTCAAATGAGGAAGATAGGCCCCTATGTAATTTTGGTAAAGTATGGGTCTAATGCTTACAAGGTTGACCTTCCCACTAATATCGGTTTATCTACAATTTTTAATGTGGCAAGTCTTGTGTCCGACAAGTGACCAATTCTAGAAGAAGGTTCTAATTTATCAGCAACTATAGAAGATCTAAAGGAACTAAAACTTCCAATTACCCCAAAGCCCAAGGCAGAAAAGATCCTCAATTCAAGAGTTTCCAAGAAGACTAGAGCAAAGACTTACATGGAATATCTAGTCAAGTTGTAAGGGAAAGCTAATTCTGAGGCTACATAGGTGTAAGAGACCAAATTCAAGAAGTTGGGCATCAACCTTGACCTCATCCAATCACCTGGAAGTTTATTTTTCTTATTTGGGGGAGTATGGTGTAGGAGCACCTAGAGAACTATGGTTAAGAATCCTTAAGAACTTTTAGATTTTCTTTAAGTTGGTTTGTAAAGTGTTTATTCATTCACTCTTGTGATGACCAAGTACAAAATGGGTCAAGTAGGTGAATGAACACTCTAGTGCTTAGATGCTTGCTTTCAGTTCTATTGTGTGTTAGAAGTAGTTAATAAGCCTCTAGAAATCCAACCAAGGCATCACAAACCTTAGATAAAGTTGCTCGGTATGCATTGAGGTTTCTCAGTGAATACTGTTGCTTAGTATTACTAGTGCTTGGTAAGACTGGTGCTTTGTAAAACTGACGCTCGGTAAGAGGTGCTCAATAATATGGGTGCTCGGTGAAACTGATGCTCAGTACTATGGTGGAGTTTGCATTTTTGTTGCTCGGTAAAACCAGTTGTAACAGTCGCGAAAGGCCAGATCTTGTCTGCAATGGATAGTATGGTCAGTAATAATGACTCCTGACAAGATGCTTTGATAGAATGGGCAATTCTGACTATCCCAATTTTGTGGTGGCTATTTATGGTGTCCCAGCATTCTGTTATAAGATGGAGGGTTTTTGTAAGAAGGAGATACACAGGTGAAAGAAGAGAGATTTGTAATAGTGGGATTTTTATGGTTCTTGTTATTTCTAGTTAATGAAAAGTTATAGGTCGTGTACTTAGTTGATTTCAAAGCTTTATGATCTATCGTGCATGTTAGTAGCTTATTTCATTTTGTTTCTATTTTCAAGTTGTGAGTTCTTACCCATTCTAGGTTGTAAATATTGAATGGCTCCTCAAGATTCCTGAATACATTATGAAAGTCATCTGCCTAGATGGAACTCGAGAGGAGCTCCTGTACATAGATTTCTTTATTTTGTTTTTGGTAGCAAACACAATAGGTTTGAATCTGGAGACCTTATCTTAGGCGAGCTTAGTGACAGTCCGGCTAGGGTAAGTAAGCTAGGATGATGGTGTAAGAGCATTAGTAGAATGAGGAGAGTGAATCTATCTATGTAGATTTAGTGAGGGAAGAAATTAACATGTCACTAAGGACCAGGTCTGGAAGAGGAAGTGAGTTCTTAGTGGCTTATTTCAGTATAGGGTGGTGAATGCCCTAAGAGATCTAAAAGAAGGATCTCCGAGAAAAGTCAGACTACTTCTGTATATATATGGATATATGTATATATATATATATATACATATATATGGATATATATACATAGATATATGTATGTATGTATGTGTGTGTGTGTGTGTGTGTGTGTGTGTGTACACATACACATACACATACACATACACATACACATATACATATACATATGCAAAAATATTCTTAATAAGAAAATGAGAGATTTGAATAAACTCTCATCTACAAAGAAGGATCCAAACATGTCTACCAAAAACCTGAAAATGAGGAAGATAACAATACTTCATTGGGAATAGGCTCTTGTTATGTTTGTAATAAGGAATGAGAAAGAGAGAATAAGAGATAAGAATTGAATGAGTGTGTGAGAGAGACGGGGAATAGAATGAGAGAGGTAGATAGAGAGAGATGCATATTGTCGTAGAGAGAAATGCAGGGAAAGTGGAATAGAAATATAAGGATTTAATGTGATAAATAAAAATAGAGAGATAGAGATATAAAGGACAAAAACATAGATATATAGGTTAAAGATGATTGAGAGGAAGAGACGTGTATGGATACATAAAGCATGGTCAATGTCTTCACATACAAGGAAGAATACATGTGTAGAGATGAAGATATAGATAAAGTGGATGAAGACAAATAGAAAATAACAAAGAGAATAGAGGGAGAGGGAAAGATAAATATATCTAGAGTTGGGGAGATAATACACACACACACACATATATATATATCTACACACACACAAACACACACACACACACACACACACACACAGAGATATATATATATATATATATATGGATAATTCAAAGGTTAAAATCCTCACTCCATATAACTACCATGAATGGAAAGTATCTTTAAGTGATCATTTATTGATTCTTGGATTTCTTAGAATGACTCTTGGGAAGGATCAAGAACCTCAAACAGGTGTTTTAGAAAGGAGAAAATGGTTTGATAGAAGAGATAAAGCACTTGGCTCTCTTAGATCATCCATCTCTCGTGACTTGCACTATCATATTGCATCTTGCACACATCCTCATGATGCTTGGATCACATTGGAAGGATTCTTTGGTAAACCTAATAGGATGAGGAAATTCAGATTAGAGAATGATATTATAGGTCTTAATCCTAGTGATTTTGACAATATTCAAGATTTCTTCTCTAAGTTCAATACTATTAGATTGGGGCTTTCTTCATGTGGCATTGTTAAAGGGGATGAACAATTGATCTATTCTATTCTTTCCAAGCTTGGTCCTAATTATTCTATCTTTGTTTCTACATTCTATGCTACTATGGATGCTCTAGATAGTGCATACAAATTTCCCTCTCTTGATGAATTTGCAGTGCAGCTCATAAGGGAACAAGCAAAGTTGGCACACATGGGTCAGTTGAAGCCTTCCACACATCAAGAATTGATTGTGAGTCTACATCAAAGGATTCTAATGGAAAAGGAAAGAAACAAAATAAGGATCCTAAGCCTCATGACAAAGGTAATGAATCTTCTTCACCAAAAAGTACTGAATCCAAGTCCTCTTCAAGAGAGGAATCATCTAGAAGAAAGAGAGATAAATGTGCATATTGTCAAAAGTTAGGACATGATGAGCATAAGTGTTTTCAAAAGAAGATTGATGAGCTAACTCACATTATTCAAAAACACAACATTAAGTTTCCCTCATTAGTGTCTGCTCCTTCTACACAATCGACAGCTTCTACATCATCATCATCCAAAGATAAAGGTAAAGGACAAGCACTCTTGGCTTCCACACATCCTGAGTAAGGTAAATGGCTTCTTGATTCAAGTGCATCACATCATATGGCATCTTCTATGGATATGTTTTCTTCTTTTGAGCATTGTAATTCTCCTAATATTTTGATGGGTAACAACACATTCATGAGAGTTTGTGGGAAAGGTTCTATTCCTATGGGAGAGGGGACATTTAATGATGTTCTTTGTGTACCATCCTTGATCACTAATCTTCTTTCTATTTACCAAATCACACATGGGGCACAAGGTAAAATTGTTGAGTTCACTCCTCATTATGTCTACATTAGGGACATGGAGACTAGAGATGTCATAGCTATGGGAGTTGTTGATCATACATCACGCTTGTATTCTTTTTCCACTTTTGTTGATAATGATGATGATATTCATGATGTACCGATCCCTTTTCCAAGGGATAATTATGAGGAGACCTTTGGACACTTGAATCATTTTGTTGTTGGTTTTGGGAGTTGTTGGTCTTCCTACTCCTCCACCTCCTACTTCTTCAAACATGGGCTCCACTATTTAACAGGATGATCATATTGTTTCAGATCTTGCAGAATGTGATGACTACTTGGATGCATCTTCAGCATTTGTTGATTCTCATGATGCAGATTTGGAAGACATACATGAGGGGGTTTCTCTTTCCCTTGATGATAGTTTCATCATAGATGGGGACACTTCTTCACCTTCTTTGGAGATTGGCACTCTTGATTCTTCTCCTTCTTCACTTGATTTGTCACATGAAGTGATAGATTCCTTGAGCTTGGAGTTCCCTACTTAGTCTTCAGAGATTCATGCATGGAGACCTTCATTTTCTTCCTCCTTCCATTTGCACAAGGATTGGCTTCTTCATCATTTGATGTATCTATTTCTTCCTAAGGGGAGACATGTTTCTTGTAAGCATTGGTTGATCTATTGTTTGTAGGTACTCTTCATCAACATGGGAGATTCTACATTATGTGGGGGATATCATGTCTCCAAATATCCTTCTTATGGGGGGATACCTCTTTGTATATACATGATGTATGTAGTTCTTGGGGGGTCTTGGGTAATCCATCCTTCCATGCATCTTGTTTTCTTCTCTCTTTTTGGTGGAGGGTTTTTCCCATGAGGTTTTCCCTCTTTTGCCACTTTATGAGAGTTATGCATTTCATGTATCTTGTACATGTGTACCTAACATGGCTTAGTAGCCAGGACCCATCTTGCATTGTGAGTTTAAGTGCATTCCCCTAAGTTGCACTTAAGGGGGGTGTTGGTGTAATTAATTATTCCTAATTATACTTTACTTAATCTTACTTAGGTTAATGCATTGCACAGTAGTTTGTGATTGAGACACCTAGGAGTGTGCACATCTATTAAGCACATAGTGTAGGAGAAATTCCACTTTTGGTGTGATAGTTGTCATCACATACCTCAATGTGTGTGAGATCCACCTTTTGTGCTATTATCACATTATCATCCTAATCCAATGCACATACTTTATTGCATATTGGAGGATGATCCACATTTGGTGGACATGTGATTACACCTAGCATAGGTGATAGCTTATCAGCTCCTTATCATTCTCTCATATTGCCTTTCCTATATAAGGAGGCCTATTATGTAATCATTTCACTCATTCATTGGTGAATATCATTAATTCATTGGATCTATTCAATCCATCCTTGCATTCATATTTTCTCTCTCTCTCTCTCTCTCTTGTGCTTTTCTTAAACCTCTTGATCTTGGTTCAATATTTGCTATTTGCAAATTCTTACAGAGGACATAGTTAAATTATATTGACCGAATGGATTATTTTTATTATAATCATTATTTTCTTTATAAAAATTTTGAGTTTAGATAAAATAAATCTTTGTAATTAACCTTTTGAGCTGTTTGGTTATTTCTTTGTTATCTTGACCCTTTTTCCCATTAACATCCTATGATTGGAAAAACAAAGAACTACCATTGTGGTTTGGGCCTACCTTGAAGTTATAGAAAGACATGGATGAACCACTATAGCTTGATTGTTAAGCACTACTTAGCTTTGTGTGTAACAGTTGCATGGACGAGCTTGGCACTTGATTCATCAATGGCTTATATGATTATTTCTAGGGATCCATTTATGCAAAATATTTGGTTAGGGACCACCACTACTCCTAAGTTTACTAGCAAACTATTTCCTACTTGTCTTATTTCTCTATTGACATTTATTGTTTTCACATAAGCTTCTGACAGTGCATTTAAATAGTGGATGTATTTCTAGTGATGAATATAATGGTCAATGAATCAAGAGTGGCCTAGTATCTATGAACAACATGGTGGCCTCTTCCACCATATAAGGAGCTTCTAATTTTTAATACAAACTTAATATCTCAATCATATCATTATAGATCAAGATCATCAAAATTAAGAATGAGATGCCCAAAAAATGATTGATGGTCAAGGATAAGTTTACAAGGTGTCATGCAATTATCCATGTGCATAAAGGTTTCATAGAGGCTATTGAAGTGGGAGTACCTTATTATTACAAGCAATTTGAGCAATAAAGTTGACTTTGGTGGGAAGAATCTGCAAACATTAAATTAAATTACTACGAGTCACTTTGATTAGTTGATTTTAATTTTTAACTAATTTGTATAAGTGTATGTAATAAATAATACATTTTGGGTGTTGCATAGACATTTCCACTTGTGAGTATCTAGAGTTCTAGTACTGACCTGTTTGGTTGATTGGACTATTCACATAACCATATTGCACTATTTGCATACTTTTAGGTTTGGGTTTATGTTTTGGGTACAAATTATATATGTTTTTAGGTTTTGGGTTTACGTTTAACTTTCAAAAATTTTGATAAATTTTGGGTTTATGTTCATGCATGTGAGGACTCATATTTTTATGAAAGAATCTGATATGTTTTTTTTATAAAAGAAGACCATTTGACATATTCTAAATTTGGGGCTCAATGCCTTGATCAAAATTTCTCATTTTCCTTGCATATTAATGCTCAGTTGAATATTTTGAAAGGGTTATCATCATGATCACATCGACATTCTATCGAATTGTGCGAGTGTATCTTCTACATCACCAAAATCCCATTGAGGCACCAAATATTTTGATGTTTTTTTGTGCTACTTGAGGACATCAACACGTTACTCTTGGTATTGTGTCAAACAAGTCACCTGTGCATTCACCTTTAATGAGTTTTCTTTGCAATAGGTGATACCGCAACACTTGCATATGAGTGATACCATGATAGAGTCCTCCATATTTGAGTAAAATTGAGGGGCCAGTAGAATGAATAGCTCACCCAAACTTGAGATGATATCAATTTTAAATTGATTTTTATTTTTTCTCAATACCTTCAAAACATTGTGAAATGACTTTTAGTAATGTCATTTTTGACATCCCGATTGGATTGATTATGCCTCCATTTTAGCATTTGAGTATCTGAATTTTGTGCCACTCAATGCTATGGAGTTAACGATCACATTACATATCTTTGAATCCATGGAACTCTTTAAACTAGTTGGACCATGTGACTATACCGGTCATCATGACATTGAACTAAGCCTTGAACCCATAATGAACTTATCTAAACCTTGCTATGAACCATATTGAACCATCTCAACCTTGGCTAAACTGGATGAACCCTATTGGACCTTTCCAAACTAGATTGAACCTCATCCGATCTAAAATTTGAATTGAGTTGAACCTCTAGGAATTATTTGAACCTTCTTGAACTAGTTTGAACCAAATTGTACCAAAATGAACCATCTTGAACTTGTTGAACCCGATTGAACCCCATCATACCCATTGAACCAACTATATTTAGATGAAGCATTTAAGGCATTTTCCAATTGTGGTTCTTTAAGAAAGGTCATCTTTACAAAAAGATCATTAGAAAATAAATCAAGATAATTGATGAAATTTTATCTTTGAATGTGATTTTAAAATTTTTTAAATAGGGTCCATAAGTGGGCTAACATAAGATCTACTAGGGGACTTCTTTTCATGGAAAAGTAGAGAATTCCATTGAATCTCTTGGTAAAATAAAAAAAGTTCCTAGCATCATCAGGTAGTAGAGTCATGAAGAATGGAGTATATGGAGGTGCTTGCAAATGGGTGGAGGGGGAGCGTGGAAACTAACAACCCAAAACACCTATACTGAAGTGCATTAAAAAATTGAAACTCCACACAACAAAAAATAGAAAAGAAAGGAAATATTTACAAATATATACACTGGTAGGAAAACTCCCACCACAAGAACCTGAAACAAGAAGCACTTACAAAAAGCCATCCATTGGATGATAGAAGTAGTAGCCTTTCCAGAGTAAGAGATTGTGCCTCCTTGGTGTAGCCCCTAAGAACTACCATCTAAAGACTCCATTAATATTTTAAATCATATTAGTAGCATGCAGAAATTGCTTGAATAACCATTCATACCCAAAAATCCATTCTTCATTATAAATTTATGTATCTCCCAAAGTCTTTTCTATCGTATTGTCCAAATAAGATTTTATTCCTGGATGAAAAAAAGTGATGTTCAGGAAACTCTTCAAGAAAGTTCATATAATAGATTTATAATTTTTGTTATCAAGGCCATCATATTTGTGAGAACCTTTGGCATTGGGACTAATCTTTGGAAAGACTGACACTTCATCAAGCATAGTGTCAAATCTCACATAAATATTTCTTTCATTTCTATCAAGAATCAGACCATTATCAAACATGCAACACATTTCATCTCTCCCTTTTCCAATTGCATTATCACATTCTTTAGCCACGTTTTCAATAACCTCAAGTTCAAGGAAATAAAATGGAGGATTTTCAACCAGCACCATATTTTTAGCCCAGAATTAGTCAATACCTGGATTGTTTTCAGAGAAGTCCTCTTGTTGGAGAGATACTAAAAACTTCTCTATGATGTCTTCTTCATAGGAAGGAAGACAATAAGGATCTCCAAACATTTCTTGGAGCTGCATTATTATATCAATGCGATCATCATCTTGCACCCCCTTCACTTTAGATTGTTCATCTTTCATTCGATCTTCGGGAAGAGAAAAATCTTTAAAAATATATAGCTTCACCATCTAGCCAAGATAGTTTCTGAAATTAAAAGTTTCCACCTTAGGAGAAAAGAAAGATTTTGATAAAGCTTTATCATTTAAGCTCTCACTATCTTCCTTCGTCTCCTATTCATTTTTCCTTGTTGATGTGTGATTTTATTGGGGCTAGGTGATTCTTATTTGGACCTCTTTCTCACTTAAAATTGGGTAATTAGGAGAGATGAAATGAGATGAAATGAGAGGGGCTCCATCATCATCTACCTCTAACTCCTTCAACTGATGAACTTTCTTGTCAAACCCTTGGAGATCTTTCATCTTATGGAAGCTCGCACAGAGACTTCTCCACAAGAGTATGGATGCATGTTTCTCTTCGAGACTAATGTTATTTCTCACATCTCAAGAAATACGCTCTCTATACTGATCCCAAAAATTGCATAGCACTTCATCACCCATTTCGAGAATCTCCAAGATGGTAGGATTCAGTCTTACCTTTCTTACAAATTTTCTTTTTAACATACCAATACACTAGAGCTGCCAATCATACATAGACAGAATAAATCAAAACTTGAGAGATTAAACTAAACACTAGTCTTCATTTTGGCCTCCCTAGTAGATTTGCCAAAAATTTGTTCATGAACAGATTTGTCTCCTTCACAAATGCTAACAAGCTTAACTCTATCATGGGTTTCTTGGAGAAAAATGATTCACAGCAGTTGGAAAAGTGTATGGTAATCAATTCCCTCTGAATTTTTAAGAGGTATAACTCCCTAAGAATATATTCAAAGAATGAAATTACTAGTATGCCTTTAACCAGAAGGAATAGAAGGCGAGCCACCATCTATCCATAAACATTGGATAGATGTGACAATTTACAAATAGGTAAGCACAAACCGAGAACACAAAGATTCTATGTTCAACTTTCAAATCAAAGGACCATGGGAAAGATCAAAACTTTATTTCATATTATGTGTGATACATGAAACTCATAGATTTCTTTGAACATACAAATGCATTTTAATGAACAGGGGTTTATAAAAAATGATTGCATTGACACAAAGTTTGATGTCAATCTAAATGAATATAAAGATTTAAAACATACTGCATCTATTTTCTGATAAAAAAATGATAGTCAAAAGACTATCATTCCCATCCACATGGAAAATTAAATCTGGAAATAAAACCTATTATCTTCCCCTCTATTACAATTAGAAAATAAAGAATCCTCATTTCCAATAGCACAAAGAATCCTTGGAAAGAAGCAAGATATAACCCTTTTCTTATTCATCCTTTTACAATATATAGTATCTCCAAATTATTATACAGTTATGGCAACTGATTCTTGAGAGTTAAATATATCTTTCATAGAGGTTTTATGAAAGTTATTTTAGACTTTTGTAAACATTTGTTAATAAAATAGAACATTATTATAATGTTGATAGCCTTGGTTTTGTGAGCAATACTGAAGCCTATTTCAAGGACTCGTATAATGCATGATGCTCGCTAAAGGGAAATTCCTAGCAGCGGGCCATCCTGAATTTTGTGCCAAAAATGGATGATGCTTATATTGGCCAGGCCTGATCGCTACGGAAAGAAATTGCTACCATATATATCGCCATTTCTTGAGGCTCTCTATCAGACATACAAGGATTTGACTCTTCACCTATATATGCTGCTAAGAATTGGATGAATTCAGAAGAAAAATCATTGACCATCTTCCTATCGGGTACCTTCATTTTTAAATTTTTTTAAACATCATGCATGTCACATGGGCTCATCATTCTACGAAGGCGTCTGATATACTATTGTATAGAAGAAGACAATTTTACATAGTCTGACTTTGGGGTTCGATGCCTTGATCATAATCTCACATTTTCCATACATAATAATGCTTGGTTCAAGATTTTTGAAAGGGCTATCACCATGATCACATAGACATTCCATCGAATAGTGTGCATGCATCATCTACATCACCAAAATCTCATAGAGGCGCCAAACATTTTGATGATTTTCTATT
Organism: Chamaecyparis obtusa; assembly: GCA_027943335.1. Lineage (NCBI taxonomy): Eukaryota > Viridiplantae > Streptophyta > Pinopsida > Cupressales > Cupressaceae > Chamaecyparis > Chamaecyparis obtusa. The sequence goes on along the minus strand of BSBK01006732.1, from coordinate 58,785 downwards.
ATAGTAGAGGACATCAGTGCGTTGTCTCTTGGCATTATGTCAAACAAGTCACACGCGGATTCCCCTGCACCGAGTCTTCTCTGTGATGGGCAATACTGCGACACTTGCATATGAGTCATACCAGGACAGATTCCTCCATGTTTGAATTTAACTGAGGATCCAACCGAATTAATACTTTTCCAAGACTTGAGATGATATAAATTTTTAATTTATTTTTCTGTTTCTTTTACCTCAATACCTTTGAAACATTGTGAAACGATATTTAGCAATGTCATTATCTACAGCTCGATTGCATTGATGATGCCTCCATTTTGGCATTCGAGTATCTGAATTTGATGCCACTCTATGCTACGGAGTTAACCATCGCATTATATATCTTTGAATCTAGGGAACTCTGTAAACTGGTTGGACCAGGTGACTGTATCGGTCGTCATGACTTAGAACCGAGCATTTAACTTGGACTGAACTAATCTGAACTGGTGTGAACCATACTCAACCATATTCAACCATCTCGACCTTGGATGAATTGGTTGAACCCTATTGGACCTTTCCAAACTAGACTGAACCTCATCATATCTAAACATTGAATTGAGTTGAACCTCTGCGAATCATGTCAACTTTCTTGAACCGGTTTGAACCATATTATACAAAATGAACCATCTCGAACCTGTTGAACCCCATCATAGCAATTGAACCAAGTGTACCTAGATGAACTATTTAATCTACATTTTCCAATCACATTTCTTTAACGAAAGTGATCTTTATAAAAATATCATTAGAAAAATAAATTAGGATAATTGACCAATTTTTTCCTTTGAACTTGATTTTAAATTTTTTTAAATCGGGGTCAATAAGTAGGCTAATAGGATTATAAATATCTTTTTGGGTCAACGACCTTACAACTGGGTGCAATTGATTCTAGAAGTTCCCCAAATGTTCCATAGACCTTATTACATTTCATTGTAAGTTTAGAATCTTGAAATGGTCTGGGATGTTCCAAAGGTACCCCAACACCATACTCCTGGGGTAGAAAAATCTCAAACTTCCCTTGAGATGAGGTCTTGTAAGGTAGTTTCATATTTTATGATGTCATGTTCATCTCTCCAAACTACTTCAAAATTAGGCAAACCTTTCCATATAACTAGGCAAAAATTGTACTCATTCATCCTTGTCTTATTGACCACCTTAGTATCCAATAAACACTCCAACTCTACTTTTTTTCTATTTGGAAGATCATGAAACCACTCTTCATCCTCCAAAACTCCTTGATAAGAATTTGTAGTTGTTGAAACATCGTCATTAAATGGCAATAAGTTAGACACATTAAAAATAGGAGAAATCCATATGTCAAGGGGTAGTTCAATCTCATAGGCATTATATGCAAACTTATTTACAATTATGCAAGGCCCCATTTTATTTATCATAAGTTTTGTGTATCTCCCTTGAGGTAACCTTTCATTTTTTCAAATATTGCCTTACCAATTCCCCCTACTAGTATTGCACATCCCTCCTTCTCTTGTCAGCATGTTCCTTGTACTTGAGAGAATTTCATTGAAGTATCTCCCTAACGGTATCATGTACCTCCTTGAGTGCCTCCACAAAATTTTCTCCCTATGCACTGATCTTCTAATCCTGAGGTAGATTACTAAGTTCAATTATACCCCTGGGATTCATCCCATAAACAATTTGAAAAAGACTTTTTCTCATACTCCTATTGATTAAATCATTATAGGAAAACTCTACTTCAGTAAGAAATTCATTCCAAGTCTGATTTTGTTGTTTGGTCAAGCACCTTAATAGGTTTCCAAGTGATATATTCACCACTTCAATCTTCCCCTCTATTTGTGGGTGCTAGGAAGAACTGAAAGACAAATTGGTTCCCAATTTCCTCCACAGGGTCATCAAAAAATGACCCACAAACTTCACATCTCTATTTGAGATAATGCTAGAAAGAAGACCATGAATTTTGACTATATCCTTGAAGAAAATATCTACAATGTGGGATGCATCATTGGTGCTTTTGCATGGAAATAACTGAGCCACTTTTCTAAACCTTTCTACTATAATAAAGACACTATCAAATCCTTTAGGTGTCCTTGGAAGTCCCATCACAAAATTTGTACTAATTCTATCCCAAGGTCTACTAGGAACTGGTAAAGGATGATAGAGCGCTACATTAGTGGTTGTCCCCTTACCCCTTTGATAAATTACACAAGTCTCTACATATTTTATGACAATATTTTACATCGTAGGCTAGTGATAGTACCTTCTCACATGTTCAAGGGTCTTATTTAGTCCAAAGTTACTCGCCAAATACCCACAATGTTTCTCCTTAATGTTCTTCTCCCTCATTGAACATTTTGGAACACATAATTGACTCCCTTTATAAAGAAATGCTTTTGTACACCAAATATTATGAGTATTCCACATTACATGAGTTAGACAAATTAGTATAAATCTTTTAAATATCATTCAAATCTTCATCCCCCTCATACATGGACTTGAAGGACTCTACCCCTACACTTTGCAAGTGAATTTCAAGGACTATCATTACCCTCCTACTCAAGGCATCTGCTACCTTATTACTTACCCCATTCTTGTGCTTGATGGTAAAGGTATAAGCCTGTATAGGCTCCACCAACTTCATGTGTCGAAAGATAAGTTTTTCCTGACAGTTAAGAAAAATCAAATCCTGATTATCAGTATATACAATGAACTCTTTGGGAAGAAAATAATGCCTCCATTTCTTAAGGGCCTTTACTAAAGTATACATCTCTAGATCATAGGATGAGTATTTTATTTTTGCCTAATTCAACCTTTCACTAAAGAATGCAACTAGCCTTCCCTCCTGACTTAGTACTACCCCTATCCCCACATTACTTGCATCACACTCAATTGTAAACAACTTATTAAAATTAGGTAAAAAAGTACCTGTTATTGAGCAAATTTTACCTTCAAGGTCTCAAAAACTTTGTCTACAACCTCTATCCATGCAAACCTACATTTTTTACCTCCTTAGTTTGTATCCCACATGCGTGCACATACCTGACTATTTCCTTTGATTGTATTCACCAAGCCCATCCTGAACCAAAACATGAGACATAGGTGTGTTTTAAAATTGAAAAATAGGCACCTATTTCTTAAAAAATATATTAGTATGTAAAATGCATTTTTGGTCATAACTAAAAAAAAACATTAGAAAAATGGACCAGTTTTGAAATGGGTACCCATTTAAAAAAAATGATTGCTCATTTTTCAAAATACGGGTGCCTTTTTTAGACTTTTGGATCATGCATTTGAACCTAAACCGGGTGCCCATTTTTTGAAAATGGGTGCCCATTTCTAGCAGCATTTTCCAATTCCACAAGACTTTTGTTGTATAGGCACCCAACTTCTTGCACTTCTCCTTGTCATTGCAGGTTTTATTGATTTCCTTGGTGTTTGTGTTGGGAATCGGTGAAACTCAAATTTAACCCTTGTGTAGATTATCTTCATCTCTTGATTAGCACCTTTATAGTTGATATTAGATGTGAAAAAAGTGCATCCTTGATATTTACTTCATGCACTTTGGATGTTTGTGAGAGTAGCATAGATATCTACTGTTGGTTGCCAAAACCGATGGATTGAAATCCTTTGAATCTCACCAAGTCAATGATAGGATATTCAATAGATTGTGGCCAACTTGACGGAACCAAGGGATATTATTCTGGTTCCCTGCACTTCTGGCTCTACAAGGCCAAGGCGGGTGCACCTGTTCCTGAACCAAAATACTCAAGCCCAGGACTCTTATAGTAGAATGGTTAAGTGCGAATATAACGAAAACTTACGAAATGGAAAGAATTATAGAAAGCTTTGTAAATTGTTAAATAATAACAAGATTAAATAATTGTATAAATATAAGAATATTTTAAATAATAATTATGAATTAATGCCACAAATGAATATATTAAATCTTCAAAGGAGAGATAAATAATTGCTAGCATATGAATTACAAATTAAGAGTAATAAAAAGACCAGTGTCTAATTACATGGGCAAACAGAGTCAATATTATAAGCTTACTACGTACAACTTTATAAAATTCAATGTATTAAAACTAAAAATTAATATCCAGACGCGACAGACCAATTATACAAGTTCAATTTTAAACTAATCTATGATGCAATTTAACTCCTGTGAAGTGGAGACAAACTAGATATAAATATGGAAACAATTAAAAATTTCACGATATCTATATTTATTAAGTTTAAAATGAAATAACGACCTAATCCACTTATCAAAATATTAAAATATTTATAGAGGTTAAAAATATTTACAAAGGATGAACTTGATAATAATTAAAAACTCCAATGCACAAAAATAAAATAGATACCCTTACAGATTATGCCAAAAATAAAGTTGCATTGAAGACACTCCTTACGGATGATCTATTCAATGCAATTTAATTCCAAAATCTCACATATATTCACTCTATAATCCAAAATTCATAGGCTTTGTTAAAAAATTCATTCCTCTGCCAATTGAAAAAATAATATATCCAAATGTGATATCTTTGCCTGTAAATTATAACCGGCTGTGTTCGTCCCTCCTTGTTTTGATTTAAATTAATATTTATATAAAATAGAGAGGTATGCGGTTGTGTTTCTAGAAAGACACACCGCTTCATAGAATTAATAACGTATTAGTCTTTTGTTCTAATTATAACTTAATACAATCAAAACTCTCTTCTGATGGGCCCCGCTGTGAATGAGACAAATGGGGGATGGAGTTTTTTGATCTCGCGCATCTCTTCGTCTGGAACCATCAACATCCTTATGTGGCATGAGGATGCATGACAAATGGCGGATGTAATAATCGAACCATCTTCTTATGCAAACTTCCACTCCCTCTCTTCTTCATTTGGGAAAAAATTTATTGTTTCATGAATACACCACCTGCAAGCATGTGGAATTTATCGCACAAACAATCCCACAAGTCATGACCACTCTTATACATCCTACACGGGCCTGGGATTGTCTCTCGTAATGTCCAGGTTGATATCGAACAGCACAAGAGAATATGAAGATGGAGAAGATCGAACATAAGGTTCTAGATTTGATTTATGTAGGTCATCTTCATAATCCAAATTCATGTGGCTCCTTCTGTTTTAATTAACATCCCCGGGAAAGACAACAACATATCAATCAAGCATAATTTGAATAATGCGATAAATACGCTATTTTTAATTTTTTTATACGACTCCTTACTGCATGGAAGCCAAAAATTAAAATGCTATGTATATTTTTTAGAGCAGGTTTTACTGATGTGTAATGTAAACTTTAGAAACAATGATTCATGAAATGATATGCATGCTTGAGAGGATAAGTGGAAGCCTGTAACTCCATGGATAGTAACAAAAATGAAACGAAGGATAAGAATAAAACTTGCATACACTGTGCAACACAAACTAACAATATATTAGTTCATTCCAGTAGAAAGTTGAGGTTGGTTTAGTGGGGATACTAATACAGATTGTAAGAGTAAAACTTCAACTTGTTTAGAAAATAAGATAATCCTTTTTGAATTTCTTAAATGGAGCAAATTGACTTTGGGTCACTTAGCTGAATAAGCTTATTCTATTCAATGGTTGGTCTTTCACAAATTTTATTTCAGGAATGACAGATTCTTCCAATATCAACAACTGTGCATGGCCAATCGAATAGCATCCATAGAAGATTAGCACAATTTCAACAATAAATACAGCAGATTTGACACGACAGATCTTCATGCAAAAATGAAAAATGTAGATATTAAATTTGAAATGGATAAATAGAAGATGAGAAGCGCTTAGGTATAGAATGAAGAAGAGGCATTTGAAGAGTTGATATCCAAAATGCATTGGGTTGACAAAGCAACATATAAGAAGGCTACTGGTAAAGTCCCATTCATATGATTTATCTATCCTCTGCTAAATGCCATCTGCTAATTTTAAGAGCCTGATAAATAGATAGATTCTCCTTGTGAAACATATGATTCAAAATTCCCCTTTTTATGTAAATTGAATGATATTTAATAATATAAAATACTGTTCAATAACAAAAAATAAAATTAGGTTTTGAAAATAAGATGTATTAACCAATCATTGCAGCATAAAATAGTTAAAACATAAAATATGAACTTATATAAATAAATAAAATAGTCACAAATGGATGTCCTGATTTTATGAAAATTGAGACTCCATCAGTGGCTCTTGCTGAGGACATATGTTCCTTGGGAGCATGATGAGTATCCCGGCTATCTCTGGAGGAGCAAACCGAGCATCCATGCTTCACATGATGCAAGGTATAGATAGGGTGGCCCAGGCCCCCCAAAAATGAACATCATGTCTTTCCTCTATCAAATACTTTATCTTGATCATGCCACACCTTGAATCTCCTATATATAGTATCACATCGTTCCTTAATAGAATCTGATCCATTAACAAATGTTAGAAAACAACCATTGCATAACATGTATTTTTCCTTCATCACTTGTCTGGAATTAAATTTTACCCTTGCTTTATTAACAAGATCTTTTAAAAAGAAATAAACTTCATTGTCTCTTAATCCTAACATTTGATCCCTTGGTGGACTCATTTGATCAATGCACATAGAAGAAAAATCCTCAAAGGATTTATGATGTAAACTAAAAAATATTGCTACAAACATATCGTTAACAAATATTATCATAGAGTTCATAGGGATACTTACCTTGGTATACTGTTCATACTTCATACCTGTGTCATCTGCATCACTCTTATGAGCAGCACGTATTGTCTCTGCTTCATGAATACAATCCCCAACATCTGACTTTTGTTTAGCTTTTGATAAATCCTCATGTGTTATGTGATCTTCACTAAACGAAAGATCCCTATGCTTTTGATCAATCACACAAGCATCTAGATAAACCTTCTCTTATGAATGCATATCATGAATTGTGTCAACTTCAAAATCATTATTAGGCCTGTTATCTTTGTCATGGTGCTGATATGAAAGATTTTCTTCAAACAATGAATTCAAGGAAGCAGCAACCTCAAGAATATCTTTATGAGAACTTTCATCTGAAACCTCCTCATATTCATATGTTGTCTCCGATGTATTTTCTTCCTCTTCATGAGTGTTCACATTCTCTTCCAGATCTAGAAGTGTATAAGGGCTATATTCTTTATTCTCTTCTGCTAGTCCATTGTATATGGGATTTCGAAACTCTTTGAAATTGTGTTCCCATAAATCTCTCTCTATACATAGATCACAATTCACATCTTCAACAAATATGTCAACCTCCTGAGAAATGTATGCTCTTTCTGGTTCATTGCTTTCCTCCTTACGAAAGCAATATGGATTAACTTCACAAGGTGCTTTATTTCTGGAAAGTAATTCTTCATGCCTTATAGGGAATAAATATGACAAACTCTCAAGATCAATCATAGGTTCATCAAATATTATACCTTCTAGGGATTTATCAAACACTTTCTGAATATGTGTTGATCCACTATCCCGTTTTGAGAAAAAAATTGAGCCATTCTTTTCAACATACATCTTATATTCCATGTCCAATAAGGCTGAAATTTCATTTACACTGAGAAAATATTCTTCCTCATTACTAAGATTTCCATCAAGTACAAGGCCTTGTTCAATCTTATCATAAGCTTCCTCTTCTTTGTCTTCATCATCTTCTTCTAATATCTGAAAAAGAAGCTTTAGATCAGGGTCACCTAACGAGACTCCCAAGTTTTTGACCTTTCTCATTATTTCTTTTTGTGAAGGCATAATATCTGAAGGCACTTCTCGAAAAATATTCACCATCCTTATGAACAAATGTGTCGATGTCTTGCCTTCATATCTTTCCAAATTGAAAAAGACATCAAGTGGAGACATGTTAGGATCCTCTTCCATGTTGCAGCTTTGGTCTTCACACCATTCATAACACATGTCATCTTCCTCGCTCACATCACGAAATTCATATAGGAACCACTTTTCGAATTCTTTCCAAGATGAGATACATTGTGTAGGTAGTGCTTCATAAGCTTGTCTTGCATTGTCCTTCAATGTTCTAACAAACAACTTCATCACCTGATCTTCTGCATCAACCTCATAGTCTTCTATGAATGTATAAAATGCATCCAAATGTTGAAGTGCGGAATCATCCCATTCTCCATAAAACTTTGGCACAAGTTGTGAAAGTTTTGGGGATAACTTGCCAGGTTCATAATCAAACTTGCTGAAATCCAATGGCCTGATGCCATCTGGAATAAAAGGTTTTCTTTCAAATGATTGATACATTTGGAAAACGTATCCACCATCTCCTTCTGAGTCTACTCCCCCAGTAGAGCTACCAAATGAAAATTGTATTGAATAGAGTCACCACCTCTTTCGAGGAATGTATTAATTTGTTGATCTTCCGGGTTCTCACTTCCAATAGAGTCGCTTCCAAACAAACTGATAGAACTACTTGCAGATTCTGGTCTACAAAAATAGAAATTCTAGGTAACTTCACAATATCTATTGTAAGCAACTCTCCCCAGCAGAGTCGCCAATCTGTTGGTTCCCAAAACTGATGGATTGAAATCCTTTAAATCTCACCAAGTCAATGATAGGATATTCAATAGGTTGTGGCCAACTTGACGGAACCAAGGGATATTATTCTAGTTCCCTATACTTCTGGCTTTGCAAGGCCAAGGTGGGTGCACCTATTCCTGAACCAAAATACTCAAGCCCAGGACTCTTATAGGAGAACGGTTAAGTGTGAATATAATGAAAACTTACGAAATGGAAAGAATTATAGAAAGCTTTGTAAATTGTTAAATAATAATAAGAGTAAATAATTGTATAAATATAAGAATATTTTAAATAATAATTATGAATTAATGTCACAAATGAATATATTAAATCTTCAAAGGAGAGATAAATAATTGCTAGCATATGAATTACAAATTAAGAGTAATAAAAAGACTAGTGTCTAATTACATGGGCAAACAGAGTCAATATTATAAGCTTACTACGTACAACTTTATAAAATTCAATGTATTAAAACTAAAAATTAATTATCCAAATGCGACAGATCAATTATACAAGTTCAATTTTAAACTAATCTAGGATGCAATTTAACTCCTGTGAAGCGGAGACAAACTAGATATAAATACGGAAACAATTAAAAATTTCACGATATCTATATTTATTAAGTTTAAAATGAAATAACGACCTAATCCACTTATCTGAATATTAAAATATTTATAGAGGTTAAAAATATTTATAAAGGACAAACTTAATAATAATTAAAAACTCAAATGCACAAAAATAAAATAGATACCCTTATAGATTATGCCGAAAATAAAGTTGCATTGAAGACACTCCTCACGGATGATCTATTCAATGCAATTTAATTCCAAAATCTCACATATATTCACACTATAATCTAAAATTCACAGGGTTTGTTAAAAAATTCATTCCTCTGCCAATTGAAAAAATAATATATCCAAATGTGATATCTTTGCCTGTAAATTATAACCAGTTGTGTTCGTCCCTCCTTGTTTTGATTTAAATTAATATTTATATAAAATAGAAAGGTATGCGGTTGTGTTTCTAGAAAGACACACCGCTTCACAGAATTAATAATGTATTAGTCTTTTGTTCTAATTATAACTTAATAAAATCAAAACTCTCTTCTGATGGGCCCCGCTGTGAATGAGACAAATGGGGGATGGAGTTTTTTGAACTGGCGCATCTCTTCATTTGGAACCGTCAACATCCTTACGTGGCATGAGGATGCATGACAAATGGCGGATGTAATAATCGAACCATCTGCTTATGCAAACTTCCACTCCTTCTCTTCTTCATTTGGGAAAAAATTTATTGTTTCATGAATACACCACCTGCAAGCGTGTGGACTTTATCGCACAAACAATCGCACAAGTCATGACCGCTCTTATACATCCTACATGGGCCTGGGATTGTCTCTCGTAATGTCCAGGTTCATATCGAACGGCACAAGAGAATACGAAGATGGAGAAGATCGAACATAAGGTTCCAAATTTGATTTATGTAGGTCATCTTCATAATCCAAATTCACGTGGCTCCTTCTATTTTAATTAACATCCCTGGGCAAGACAACAACTTATCAATCAAGCATAATTTGAATAATGCGATAAATACGCTATTTTTTTATTTTTTTATACGACTCCTTACTACATGGAAGCCAAAAATTAAAATGCTATGTATATTTGTTAGAGCAGGTTTTACTGATGTGTAATGTAAACTTTAGAAACAGTGATTCATGAAACGATATGCATGCTTGAAAGGATAAGTGGAAGCCTGTAACTCCATGGATAGTAACAAAAATGAAATGAAGGATAAGAATAAAACTCACATACACTATCCAGCACAAACTAACAATATATTAGTTCATTCCAGTAGAAAGTTGAGGTTGGTTTAGTGGGGATACTAATACAGATTGTAAGAGTAAAACTTCAACTTGTTTAGAAAATAAGATAATCCTTTTTGAATTTCTTAAATGGAGCAAATTGACTTTGGGTCACTTAGCTGAATAAGCTTATTCTATTCAATGGTTGGTCTTTCACAAATTTTATTTCAGGAATGACAGATTATTCCAATATCAAAAACTGTGCATGGCCAATCGAATAGCATCCATAGAAGATTAACACAATTTCAACAATAAATACCGCAGATTTGACAGGACAGATCTTCATGCAAAAATGAAAAATGTAGATATTAAATTTGAAATGGATAAATCAAAGATGAGAAGTGCTTAGGTATAGAATGAAGAAGAGGCATTTAAAGAGTTGATATCCAAACTACCTTGGGTTGAAAAAGCAACATATAAGAAGGCTACTGGTAAAGTGCCATTCATATGATTTATCTATCCTCTGCTAAACGCCATCTGCTAAATTTGAGAGCCTGATAAATAGATAGATTCTCCTTGAGAAACATATGATTCAAAATTCCCCTTTTTGTGTAAATTGAACAATATTTAATAATATAAAATACTGTTCAACAACAAAAAATAAAATTACGTTTTGAAAATAAGATGTATTAACCAATCATTGCAGCATAAAATAGTTAAAACATAAAATATGAACTTATATAAATAAATAAAATAGTCACAAATGGATGCCCTGAGTTTATAAAAATTGAGACTCCATCATCTACTTTGATCATTGACAATAATATGGTTGGGAGGTAGTTAACATTCCCAATTGGTCCCCCCTTTTATGCTCTACTTTAACTTGAAGAGTTCATTATTCATATTCTTATGTTCTGCTCATGTAGCAATTTTAGACAATTGATATTCCTTGAAGGTATCACATATTGATCTAATATTATTCTCTTTCTCCTTAATGTATTAGTGTTTGATCCTTCCATGTTTTAAAAGTAACCTCTATGTTGATATTATTAGGAAATGATACTTTCATGTATTAGATGCTTCCTTGATCTTTCCTATAATCTTTGTATGTGCATTAGGGTGAAATTTGGTTTGTGAAGGTTGTATTGTAAATTAAAAAAGTTTAACCTTTTTATTCGTTACTGGCTTGGGTGTAATCTTGGATCTTTACATGCTAATACATGGATGTAATTAAATAAATAAATCATATTAATCAAAAGCTTTTAAGACATAAAAACATATTAAGAATGAATCTTAAGATTATGGTCACACAATACAAGGCAAGTTACATTCTAAGAAAGAGAGTGGTCTAGGAATACATATTGACCAATGTTTGTGACAATTAGATTTAACATTTTTTAATATTTTTAATAAATAACATGTTACATTATATGATGACTAGCTAAAGACATAACTTGCGAGTTTGGCTCCATGGATGTGAACTATTCATATGTCACTATTATTAAAGAGCGTATACTTCAAAGCCACTCAAATTATAAAAGATTATGATTGTGTATAAGAAAGAGCAAGTGAATTTCAATTTAGAATTTATTTAGGATTGAAATATTATTTGCAAATACAAACTTCTCGATCACATTTTTTTAAAATCTATTAAAATTAACATATTTAAAATTCTAAATACAAACAAAGCTACAACAAATAATTGAACATATAAAGAACCAAAAACAATTTCATGTATGTAATAGATTCTAATTTATAATATGTTTTTGTGAAAGAACAAAAACAGCCTCATAAACATCTACTAAATACATAGCATAAAACTTCATTTTCAATTCTATTCATTAAGAAAAAGGAGCCCAAGTTACAACACAATCTTTTAAATAACTATCGGTAGATTTCGATGGTATCCGGACGAAAAACTTACCGCCACAAGAAAAATATTAATATTAGGATTCAAATCCACAATACAAGAATTTCTTAACCATATAAACTCCGCTGCAAAGTGTGTAAATTTAGGTGATTACATTGCCAACTAATCTATGTAAATGGACATTGAAATCTCATTTAATAATTGAAGTATTGTGGCAACATATTAAAAAAAAGGGTAATCCATCAGCTTATGAGGAAAAGTTTTCACTCATTCCACGAAACATCTCTTTAGGAATTTAATTTATAGAAACGGACAGCAGATGACTTTTGTATACAATTTGAAATGCCAGTTCAGATACATGAATTTACAACTATGGCGCAGTTTAAATGTTAAAAGACATATTTTCTAGTAAAAAATACGTTGGCGTGATGGTTCAGTCCAGTTATCCTCGATACACGTGTCGAATTGCATCCATACACATGTGTGACCATCCTCTCAAATTATACCTTCTTTGGCTGTCTTATTTTTATTAATTTTTAAATTGACTTCTGTTTAGGAATTGACCGAATGATGTCTACTTTTTTGGCTTAGCGTTATAAATAAATTTCTCACATTTGACCGTTTATTTTATTTTATTTTATCAAAAAGAACCATCTTCTAGCCAGACCCATGTCAAACGACGTAATGTCACATTTAAAACATTTGACATTTATGTTCATTGTGGTGGTGGTTTAAAAAAAGTTATTATAAAACAACAAAGATGAAGCTCATACATACAAATGCTGAAAATACATTTTTTAAATTTTTTTTATTTTAATATAATTTGTATACATAAGTTTAGAATTCTAAGATTATCGTGAAGTAATTTAATAAGATCATAGTAGTTATATGTATATGCAATATAATGGGTACATGTTATAAAAACTATTGTACTAAGATTAAAATATTGTTTTATAAACTATGGTCAATATGTATATGTCATAGTGTATATATATTACAAGATGTTAGCATTATGAGATATATACAATTTGATTAAAATGTCCTATTTGAAAGTTGAATAATCCCTCATCTTAGTGCATTTATCTTGTACAAGAATAATTGCTCATCTTAACTCATTTATCTTACAGTACAAAAGTAACTTGACAAGACTTGTAAGTTTAATTTTCTTAATGCACTTCAAGTATCTAATATAATAGTAAATAGCTAATGAGGTTTGCAAACACCTTTAAAGAGCTTTATAGGAAAGTGCCAAGTTGTCCTTTTTAAAATACATATCCAAACCAAATCAATAACTTATGATTAAAAATTAAAGACTACAAGAAAATATGCAATAGTATATCTATCATGAACTATAAAAATATTGATGTATCTATGAATGGTCAATCTATATCTTTTTGTGTCAATGTAATTAGTAAATAAGAGATTTTTACTTTCTATGATCTATATATACCTTTGAAAAGATTATATGATTTTATAAAAAATATTAGCATATAATTTGGAATATTTCATGTTCAATTTGGTGGGTACAAACTAGTTCGAAGAGGGCATCATTACCTCAATTCCAAATTTTAAATTATGAAGTCTAATTGTGGACATTGAATTATATTGTAACACTTTTGTAACCCTAACTTAGCCTAGTAGGTATTATGACCCTGAGCTTGAACTTAGATGATATTTGGTTAAGTCTATAGGATGTTGTAAGACCCTTTCATGTTTTCATTTCTACATATGTGGGTATGATATTGTGTAATGTGTATATGTAGTGGTACTTATATAATCTATTTTGGTGAACTATTCATAATGAATTTATATGAACCAATGCTTGATGATGATATTGATGCCTCATATTTGATAAACATTTTGATGTTGTTATGTATATTTATTATGGTTTGTGACACCCTTTTGTGTGTTCTAAACTCTACACACGTATTGAGGATCTTTTAAGACTTTGGTGTGTGTAATGGACTAGCTATGACACTTTGATGTCATTTGATGATTTTTGCATATGATGTATTTTTATTGAGAGAGATGATGTTGTATGACTCATTTAGGAGGCTTATGAGTTGTGTTGAGTCTCTCTTCATTGATTGTGTTATTTGAGATATTATATTTGTATATGTGTATATTGTTCTTGTCACATAGGTGATCATGATGGTATTGGGCATTTACTCCACCCATCTTCACAATTCTAAGTCTTCATTTACATTCCTTAAGGATGTGTAGAATCTATATTTTTCATTTCATGAAGAATCTAAATGTACTTTATTAAATTGATGTAATTACTATGTGTTTCCTCATTTCTTTTTTAATCTTTTATAGGAAATCTTTATTGGTTAATTGGTTCAATTTCTAGAAAGAAAATAAGGAGATCTCAATTGTGTCTTAACCTAATTTTATTTATAGGGCTCCATTGATGACCAATTTGTATGTTTTTTCTAGGTAGTCAGATGCATTGAATTTTTTAAGTTTTACCTATTAATTTCATTGTTTAAACTACAATTGCATTGTAGAAAGTTGCAATTTCATTGAAGAATTATGAAAATTTATTGTACAATCTCAAATTTTGTTGAAAGCTACAACAATTGTGTTGAATCATTTACTGTTGAGGTTTAGCAAAATTTTAGGGTTTATATGCTAGCTAGAGGCATAGGACTCTATTTGCACCATGTTTCTCAAGTCTGATTGGCCTTTGTAACTAGAATTTTGTTGATTTTGAGATCTATATACATTGTGATTCTATTGTGTTACTAGTACAAGTAGTTATTCTTCATGTTTGGGGTTTAGGTCTTGCTTATATGAGAGGAAACATATGAGTTTCCTAAACTAGATTCAATTGATCTTGATTACTATTTAGAATCATGATTTTTATGTTTCTTATGTACATGATCTATTTATACTCATGTTATTTTTGTTGAGCATTAACAATGGATATCTAGGTACATTGCGAGAGCATGGCTCTGAATTTGGCCAAGGGCCCTAAAGTGGCCAGACAAAGGTAACCCATTGAAGAGTTGTAATCAAGTGATAGCCTAATAAATGAACCTGGGAGGAAACACATTAGACAAGATAATTATAATGGCTCACCCATGTCGTGAGTGCTACTATAGGCTAAGGATGGTCTAGTGAGGGATGCTACTTATGGAGACTAGCATGGTCAAACTTTGTTGTCTTCACAAAAGGATTTCTCGGTTCTACATGAGTTCTCACTTGGGGTGAAGATGTAAAGAGACTAGCATAGGGTAACCCAAGATTGAGGGCTATGTGATGAAACTCTTTGTAGTGACACTCCACACGTCTCAATAAGAAGGAATCTAAGAATGCTTGTATTGGTATGTACAATTTATGTTTTATGTGCATCTAGATGAATACTTTATACTTTGCATGGTTGATTCTTGACTAATGTATATTTTAGGGTAGTTACTGCTTGAGTGTATGTTCTTTTCTTATGTATGTACTCATATTTGATGTATCTCCAAACAAGATTATTTTATGATTGATTTATGAGCACGTCAAATCCAATATATTAATCTATATCAGATTCTCTTGGTGAATATTAATACTAATCTTTTGGTGAGAACGTTGAGAGATTAAGCAGTCTATTTTATGCTGTGGAAGAATTTATGATTTCCTCTCTATATGAAGGATCCTCTTACACGCTCAAATTGAAATTTTGAAATACTAGTGTGATAATGCATAAGTTTGTTTAATATAGAAAATGTAGTAATTTGAATGAAATAATGCGTCCCTATGTACCCAATCGATTCAAATACTTAGGCAAGAGTTTGTTGTCTACAATGCCATAAGCGAAACGATTAGTACTTACGCAAGAGATAGCGATTAGAAAATATATTTTAGTGCAGCTAGTATTTGATTAATATCCATTTTTGTCAGTGCTGAGCAGTCATGATTAAAATAGGAAATGACCTTTAAATACCTTGCCTCAAAGTATAAGTATCGGGCCATTATCACGTTACAGGGAGGAGGACGAGGAACTTTGTGATGGAATAGGGAGTTCTTTACTTTACCGATTATACTATTATAAAGCTCATGAAGGCAGCAATAGAGATACAGAGGAGTTAAAGTTTAATCCATTATATCAATCGGGAAGGAAAGATGTAACGACTCCTTTAAGCCACCTACACCGACTCTATTCTTTTCAAATGGGAAGGGGGGTCACAACGCTCTTTGGTACCTACTGATATCTATATCTTCCTTGCTTAAGGGGAATGGTTCTTATTTTCTGGTTTAACAATGCTTCCAGAGAAGATATAGAAGGCAGGTCAGTTGGTTGATGAGGAATGCGCCAATAGAGATGGGTGGATTTGACTGTACAATATCAGGAGGCAGTTACTTTCAGAATCTGGAATTGGTTGAATGTTCATTTAGATCAAATTTATAATTAATTTATATCAATTCATCAATTCTCATTTTCCTATTCCAGGTTAATTCCAGCAACCAAACGTTACCGAAAAGTCACTGCCTCTTGATATTAAATAGTGGAAAAAATCACCAAGTTTGTTTCATCATTTCATCTTTCTCTCTCTACAATCTATTTACATGTCCTACATTTTAAATAGTGGAAAATGTCACCAAGTAGTAGATTGACTGAATGCTCATTTTGGACAAAAATTAGAATTAGCTTATACCAATTTACCAATTCCTGTTTTCCTATTCCAAATTAATTCCAGCAACCAAATGTTACCGAAAAATAGCTACCTCCCGATATTAAATAGTAGAAAAAGTCACCAAGTAAGTTTCACCGTTTCATCTTTCTCTCTCTACAATCTATTTACATGTCTTACATTTAAATAGTGGAAAATGTCACCAAGTAAGTTTTGATCCCTTATTGATATTTTCTTGTTCGGGCCTGGAGCGCCTGAGAATTTGAGATAAAATTTAGTTAGTTTAAAGCATTTAAGTAAATTCTAGAGCCTTCTCATATCGCTCCCTTTGGATGGGGCCTTTTCAGTCTCCTTTGAGATCATGTTTTTGGCGTAAACTGGGGCAATCTAGGCAATCAAATGTTTGGTTGAAATATAGGGTTTTGTAGAAAACTTTCGGATTAGAATTAACCAAATAAAAATCTCGTTGAAATTACCTCTTATTTTATAGATCTTATCCAGGTAAATCCTTGGCTTTGAATATAAGGCTTTATAGAACATTCGTGTCATGGCTTAACCTCCTTCACTAGTTAAGACCCATTGGGTCGATGTATCGCCTCTTATTTAGGCTCGGGTTTTGTTACCTCTAGGTGTTTATTAACATAAATTGAACACATGGGATCCAACCTTAAAATTGGAAATCTTGCTCGCACCTATTCACAAAATGATATGACTGAGCATCAAATATCTTGTATGTTCTCTAAAGTACAATTTCGTGTTATATACAGGGAAGATCGACAAAGAACAACAATACAGAGGTACTAAGGATGCTATAGAAAAAATTGCAAGTCCTTGCAATTGAGACCATCGTTCCAATAACTCTTACAAATTGTATGAAACTCTTTTGGGCTTTTGATATGTTTGAACAAAGGAATATGTTTATATTTCTTCCCAGTTCGATTTGACTGATGGATGAGTTCTCCTGTACCTTTTTGAGATTTCTAGTAGTCCCCAATCAACGAACTAAGTCTTATTTCTAGTTCATGTTTCAATAATAGAGTAAATCGGAATGTTTTCAAGAGGAATATTAGAGATCTATGGGTCATGCTAAAATCTGACATTTTCATCTTTACCTATGAGTTATCCCGAACCCTTGTGTAACAATATATATAATTTTTACTATATTATTCCAAATATTGGATCCTCTAGGAAGCTATTTTGCATGAAGGAAGTCATTCACTCTCTCCATTCAGATATTTATGCTATGGTTGGTCTATTCAGAATTCCAATTGAACAAGTTTTGTCCAATTTTAGCACAATATCATTGTTCATTAAGATTTCATTTTTAAAGCCAACACACCACTAATCCTATTCTTAGAGCCTTTATTGGAAATCAATAAATAGATCCTATGCTTCCTTTCAATAGCAAAGGATAAGAGCAGTCTCTAAATTTGTCCCAATCTAACCACCATACTTTTGGGTATGGAAAGAGAGAAAGGAGGTACACCAGATTTCTTTTTGGAGAGAAGCTATAAGAACTTAGAGATTTTTAGAATTTCTAGGAAGAGCTACCTTCCAAGAAGCTATCTTCCTACTAATATGTTAAAGTAGATAATATTGAATAGAGTTATTAATAAAGTTGTAAATTAGAGGAATGAATAGATAAGTAGGCTAAGACAAAGATTTAGTTCTAAAATTAAGGGTATTAAAAATCTAGGATTGAAGTATGGGAGAAACAATAAAGAAAGAGATAACACTTTTATTAAGATTTTAATACATTTTCAAAAATATCTAGCATTGTTGTTAAGGATATGGAGCCAATGCTTTGTGCTGGAGCACCTACTACACTTATGCCTCCATGAGGATATTTTGGAAAAAATATTTTGTCAATATGAATTGACTATATAATAATTTATTTTAGTTCTATTTTTCAATATTATGTGTCATATTAGAGATTAGGAAGCCATTTGAGGTCATTAGGAAAATGTTGCACAAAAGTTTAAAAAGTTGCTAAGTAACTTTTTCTTGCAAAGTTGTGAAAAAGGAAAAGATTTTGGTTTTGTAAGTTACAATTCAAATTTTGGTTTGTAATTGTTAAAGATGATGTAAAAACATGTAAATAACCTATCTACACTAACCAAGGGTATCAATGATGTGATTTTGTTCATGAAAGCAAAAAACAATAGGATTGATTTCCTATGTTCCACATGGTTTTTGACTATTGGAGAGAATTGTATGGACTTGTATGGAAGAAACGTTATTTAAGAGTGATTTTAGTGGATGGATATTTGAATTACCTTTCATTTGGAAATGGTATCATTTGTATTCATTGAGTTTTATGTAATTTAGAGGTAAATTACCAGGAGCAGTCCTAAAACCCTAAGTTTGAAGGTTTGGTGAAAGAAATTATGTATTGTGGCCTATTCCACTGTTATGAAAATATATAACTTAGTGGAATGGAGGAATTTAGGATGTGTATTAATATTTTGGAGGTTTAAGAAGGAGGGCATGGTGTTTGGATCACATTTGATGCAACCCTAACCTAATATCCCTATGTATTAGGCTTAGAGGACAAGGTAGATGGAGGATTTTGTAAATTGGTTATTAGAGGATCCTATAAATTATTGAAAATTGAGTATTCATACCCTCTGTGAGATGTCTAAAGCTCAAGAATGAAGTTTAGAAGTTTTCTATGAATGAATCCAATACTTGCTTTGCAAAAGTAGCCTAATTAGGCCTATATGTCAATTTACCAATTAATTAATGAGCCCTTTGTTCTACACTAACCCTATCCAAAAATTTGATATATTTTAAAGAGTAAAAAAGAGTATCTCAAAATTCTTTTTTTTTTGGTTTATGTCCAGATAAGCCTAGTTGGAGGGCTACTAGCAGGTAGGCCTAATTTTGCATGAAGTGTCACTTGGTAATGTCATGGGTGTAAGTTGGATTTTTTATTTTGAAAGAACCTTTGTTGTTAAATTTAGTATCAATGGCCTAATATATACATTCATTTTCATCAAATTGGAATCAAAGCCCAAATATCTAGGTAAGATATAAGTTTTTTGGAGTTTTTTATGTATTGTCTTTTTAGAGGTTGAAGGAAGAGCCTGGATACCAAAAGAATAGGTAAAGAGAAAATAAAGATGTTGATGGTGAGGTATCACAAAGAAAAGAAGAAGTGAGGTGAATGAGACATACTTGAGAATAAGAATGGACTTGTTGAGAAGATTAGTTTGTGAAGACTTGTAGAGTAAGAAGGTACTAAGCAAGAAACAAGAAAAAACAAAATAGAAAAGTGAGACGAATAAGGAAGATGAGAAGGTGAATAAAATTGATACCAAGAAAGAGGTAGTGGAGATGAAGAAAGACTTGGAACAAATAAGAAAATGTATCTAGAGGAAATGGAAAGTAGAATGAAACTTGAGATGTAGTAGCTTCTTGAGGAAGAAAACAAAGAAAGTGGTTGGCATTTACCAATAAGGAAGAAGATATAATGGCCCAGCAAGAAGATCATTTAGAAGAAAAGGATGAAAAAGAGGATTACAGAACCAAGTATTGAAGAATCTTTGTTGATTAAGGAGGAGCCTAAGACAACTTAAGAAGAGGATAAATATGAAAAAAATGAGTTCATTCAGACTGAAAATATTATTTCTAACATTGTGCTTATAGGTGTAATAGATAAAAATAAAGATGGAAAAGGGTGTAATAAAAAAGGAGAAGTGATGTATGCAGATTTTTACGCATAATATAATAATGAAGATGAAGGCATGGAAAGTAGTAATATGATTTATGAACAAGAACTCAAATTTTGGTACCTTGAAGTTGAGAAGATGCTTAGTAAGCGATGGTACACGAAAAAGATAAAGGATCTAGGGAAAGTTATAGAGATGAAGGACAAGCTACAAAAGAATTGGAAGACCAGGAAGAGAAACAAGACCTACACTCAAGTGAACTTGAGTTTATTTTTGTCTAGGAATATGGTGTATGAGCACCGAGTTGATTCATGCCCCCATGAGGACATTTTACCATTTTTGTGTTCTTTTGTGTTTCTTGTATGTAATAAGTTCAATTACAACCATTTTAAGTGTGTTTAAAGTCATATTATGTTGCCAGGTGTGTGTAGTTATTAAATTTAAAAATGTTGTCAATTTTTTTTTTTAAAAGTTCTCAATGCACTCTTTGCATTTTTTTTTATGTTCAGCAAAGTTGAATGGTTGGAAGTTGAAAATTAGTTTTCAATTATTTCTAATCTATTGTAAATACCTTAAAAAACATATTTTTGAGGTCAAATTCATTGGTGGTAGTTGAAGTTTAAATTAAAAAATGAAAAGATAACTCTACTTTCCTATATTTTCCTATGTTTAATTGTTGTTATTGGATTTTCTACGGATCTATATAGATGAATGTGCTTCAGAAAAAATTTGAAGATTAAAATAAATTGAATCTACTAATTTTTTGTTTTGGTATCATGGATTTATGTTTTGTTTTGGGAAAGTGAACACTACTTTACTGAAAACTACAAAAAACCCTTCCTTTGGCTTATAGTGAACAAGAAAATTTATTTTCTCTCATTTCCCATAGTGAAATTTTTTATAAATCAATATTAAGTTATGTTTTTTTTATCTACTTTGATATCCTAGATCTATTTCTCATGAATCCTATATTGAAATTTATGCTCAAAAACCTCCATTTGCCACTCCTTTGTGACCTAATTAGCATAGTAACAGTCAATTTTTGGACTTTTCTATTCAAAGCAACTTTCCTTGATTTTTGGATATGTTAACTTAGCTCCAAATGGGTACTTGAAATTTATTTTAAAATTTTGATATTATTTATATAATGAAATTTTTGAAGGAGCAACCAACAAGGAAGTACTACAAGGAAAATGAGGCCTAATGAGTGAAAACCCACTTCTTTTGAATGTTTAGAGATTGAAAGTTTAATTTTTTTAAATTTTGGAACCCTACTCTACATATATAATAAATTTAAAAATCAAGGTAGTCCAATTTGCATGTGTTTAAACTCATTTTTAGACTCAAACTTTTATGTTTAAGCCCATAAAAGCCATGAACAGTGGAGCAATTTGTATAAAAAGATGTTATAAATTGCATGGTTAGCAATTTGAACCATTTTTATCTATATAATGAACTTATCACTACAAGGAAGTGATCATAAAATCCTTGGAGCATTGGTTTTGACCAAGCCGTAGTACCATATATCTATGAAAATTATCAAAATTAGGCATATTCCCAAAGAGGACAGTCAAATTTTGGGCCCTTCAATCCAATTGAAACCATGCACATTTCAAGGTATGTTATAAAATAGCGAAAATGGTATTCGAAATTGGTTCAATTTTTCTAATATGAATCTTATACTAAAAGTTATGGCTAAAAAACTACTCCTAATTAGCCTAATTTGTAGAGTAATAGTCAAATTTTGTTGTGTTTCATACAAAGCAAGCTTCCTTGATTTTTGGATATGTTACATGAGGTCCAAATGGGTAGCTAGAACCATTTTTTATATTTTTAATATCATACCTATACTGAAAATTTTAAAGTTAAAAATAGTTACGAAGTACTACAAGGAAAATGAGGCCCGATGAGTGAAAACCCACCTTTTCTAAATGTCTAGAGATAAAAAGTTTTATTGTTTGAGGATTATTTGGATTTTACCACTTTTATTTTCATCAATGGTTCACCTAGCATAATTTTACAATAAAATAATTATTGGTGAGACACTCTAACTAGGGTTGAGGATGGCTTCCTATTAATAATTTTATTTAGGATAGTACACTAAATGTCTCTTCCTGCTGGATACAATTGTCTGAAGGAGATTGTTGGATTAATTGTGTGTTGTCTTTGATGTCACACAAATGTCATATCAATCACCGAGCTCAGTCGGGCAGCAAAGTAGTTCCTAGTATTTACCAAGCTCAGTTGATCTGGAGGTAGTTTTCAGTATCTACCGAGATATTTTGGGCGTGAAAGAAAACTATGGTAAAAAATAGTGTTAACTGAGCTTCCATGGTTATCGAAGGAAAGTTAGTGTTTACCAAGTTCACTTGGTCTCTAAAGGATGTTGCAGAGTTCGCATTGCTTACCGAGTTCTCTCGGTCACTGAAGGAAATCTTTTCAGATTAGTATTTATCGAGCAAGGTCAGCCCAGTAAAGGATTTTGTTAATTTGAGAAATAAAGTTTGTTTATTCAGCCGACTCTTGTAATGATTAGTAATGTTTGTAATGATTATTAGTGCTGACTTGACAATCTAACTTCATAATCTGAATGGTATATATAGAAGGTCAAGTTGTGAATTAAAAGTGTGAAAGTAAAAAGAAGGAAAGTGTGAGTGAATTTTGAAGGATGATTAGATATCCTTGAGGAGCAGAAGAGATATATTTGATCAGGAAGGATCTAGTGAAGCAGAACAAAGATTAGTAATCGGTAATTCAGTTGCATCATTATTCAGGTCACTTCATTGTTACTTTCTTACCATTGTAGCAGTGATTTCAAAATCTCCTAACCGAGTTGGTTTAACAGCCATTTTGTAAATCCTCTAACAAGGTGATAGTTCTTTTGAATTGTTTCAAGACCTCTTACAAGGAAACTCCTAATAGGGTGATTAAATCCTCTAACAAGGTCACACCTAACAGTGTGTTTTGTAACCTTTAACCGAGTTGGCTCCTAACAGGGCTCACATCAGAAGAGTGAAAAATAGTAACTAGTTACATTGGTGGTTTTTCCCATATTGGGTTTCCACGTTAAATCTGGTGTCTCTTGTGTTCATGATATTTTCTTTATTCATGTATGTTAATCACTGATGAATGCTTAAGAACAGTTATAATTAATACTCACTGCAATAACTAAGTTTTCAGCATTTCTCTGTATAAAAATAGTAAATGATTTAATAAGACATCTAAGGGATCTATGGTAATATTTTTGTGGTTAACTGATTCACCCCCCCCTCTTAGTTACTCTATCTATATTTTCAACAATTGGTATTAGAGCTCTTGGTGCTTGCAGGAAGGGTGTCAAGGACCTAAGCTAAAGATCAAGACGTCTTACAAGAGAGAAATTCCAAGGCTTAATAGAGATAACTTTTTAGCATGGCAAGGTCTCATGAGACTTCATCTGGCTTCCATTGGTGATTCAAGATGCAAATATATTGATCAAGAATATACAATTCCTACTGGCACATTAACTGTTGAAGACATTGCAGAGAAAAAGAACCATAGCACCATGATGATAGACATTGCATCAGCTCTTAGCTATGAAGAATTTGATGAGATCAAAGACTGCACAACTACTTATGAAATGTGGAACAAGCTGAAGAAAATTTATGGTGGTGATGACAATGTGAAGGGAGCCAAAGTAGAAATCCTAAGAGGACAGTTTGATCAGATGAAGATGAAAGAAGATGAAAACATTGCAAAATATGTTGAAAGGATCAAGGTGAGTGTTAGTGCAATCAGAGCTTCTGGAGGAAAAATTGATGATGAAACTGTTATAAGTAAGGTTCTTAGAACATTGCTTCCTATCTATGCAATAAGAGTATCTGCTATTCAAGAAAGAAGATGTGAAGAAAATCACAATATAACTTTGGATGCCTTAGTTGGAAGATTGAAAGCTTTTGAATTGGATAACTATGACAACTATGTTCCAACTTCTAAAAATATTGAATTAGCATTTGAGGCCAAACTTTCACTTAAAAAGGGCAAAAAAATCTAGTCAGAAAGTGAAGAAGAATCAAAGTAAAGTTCAGATAGTGATCTTGAAGTTATTGAAGCATTACTTACAAAGAAAAATATTAGAGGTAGAGGTAAATACAAAGGCAACGTATGCACCCTAAAATGGTCACCTAGACTTTGGGCCCCATTTCTGTAATTTATCAAATCCCTGAATCAATATTTTCAAATATCAACAATATCAATTATATCAATTTCCTTGATCAAATCATAATCAATTCAATATTTCCTAAGGTTTGAGCCTTATTTAATTTAAAAGAGAAAAAAAAAAACTTATTTAATTAAGAGAACATGCTCTTTTTTAATTACTTAAAAATCTCTTTTAATTAAAATAAAATCACTTTATCCTAAGCTTTTATTTAATTAAAAGGAATTTTCTCCCCTTTTATTTAAATAAAAAATCCCCACTTTTTTTCTAATATTATGTTGCATAAATAAAACATTATTCTTATTTTATAAAAAAAGAAAAAGTATTTTTTGTCTCATATGGACACTAAAGTCAACTCCTATTTTCCTATTGGAGGATATTTGTGCACAAGGATCAAGCTTCTATTTTTCTCCACTGTTGATTAAGTCATTTGCCTCTTAATCTCAATGGTCCATTTTTATCTCATTTCTCTATAAAAGAAGAGCTATTTTCCTCATTTTCATATCTTAGATTTTTATACTAATGTTATGCTACAGGTTTTCTAGGTCATTTGGAGCTTTTTGAAGACATTCTTACATTCAAGCTTTGAAGACATTGTTGTTGCATTTCATTTAGCTTATTTTTTTACATCATAGTTGCATGATAATGGCATTTTTAGTATAGATTTCTTTTAAGCAGTAGATTAATCTCACATAGCTTAATAGGAGGATTTGTAACACTTGTATTTTCTTTTCATAGCATAGCTTGCATCTTTCATTCTCATAGATTAGTTTGCATTGCATCCATATTGATTTCATTGGAGACACTGACATTGTTGCCCTTGTCTTTGATTTGGAATCTCTCATTGTGTGGTTGACTAGCAAGGTCATGAGTTTATAGCTCTAGCTGAGAGCAATTTTACAAATCTTGCAACTCCATGCATAGAGAGCTATGGATCAATTTGTGAGGGCTCATTATTGAGTTTTCTTGCATGTAAGGATTCATAGAAGTGTGGTCACATTTTCACCATATATTTTTGGCACCCACCATGGGGCAACCCACTTTTACATGCTGGTTTTGATTATTTTTAGAGCTAACCCTTTTGCAAATTTGTTTGGAGATGGAAAATCCTAGATTTGAAAGATTTGATCATATCTCCCAAATGGCTTAGTGTTTTGGTCTAAAAATATTTTTTCAAATTGACAACATATTAGAGAAGCTGCAAAAAAAAATTTAAAATTTTCAGAGGTAATTTATATTTTTTATGATTTTTTCTTGATTTTTCATAAAAAATCAATTTTTGATGTAAATCAACATATTTTTCAGATATTCTTACATTTCTGAAAGGTTCTTGAAATTCTACAGGGGGTCCATTCACTATATTTTTAATTTAGAGGTTATATCATACCTCATTTGGTCAATTTACAAAAACTGGTCTATTTTGGTAAAATGGCTCTCTAGGGCACAAATGAAAAAATCTTTTCAAAATTTTTACATTTTTGAAAAGCTCTTTATTTTTTGACAGAGTTCTTTTTTCTACATTTTGGGTTTAAGGTTCGAATTCATGTGGTATAAGTCCAATCTTGTTGACAAGGTCAAAAATCAAAATTACAAAAAAAGATATTTGATGATTAGTATGCATTTATTTTTCACATGGTGCAATGCATGATGTGAGTTGTCATTTGAATTATTTTCTAGTTATTACTACTCCTAACAATTAATTTTCAGATCTAACCACCTTAGGGTTTGCATAAGTTGGATATACATTGCATATCTTGTTTGCTTGTTTCTTATCTTGTTCATTTGAAGGTGCTCTTGCTTTCATGGAAAATGCTTAAAACAAAGCGTCAGACTTGAGGTACTTTGTTGCATCTCTACAACATTTAGATTTTGGGATTAAAATTGAACCTCTCATGTATTTGGCTTGAGTGTTTACATGCTTTCATAGAACACATTTCAATTGATGCTCTTAATGGGAAATGAATGAACATAGATTTATTTTCATACAAGTTTGTGTAAGTGAATGCTTGTGTTTAAACCTTAAGTAATTCTTGGTTCCAATATCAAATATCTCATTGAGTGATTGAGGGCTTGGATTCATTTCTTGTTTACATAGGGAGTTAAATGCACCACTTTGTGGACTCACTCTATGTTTACTTGGAAAGTTAAATATTCCATTGTTCAACCCTTTTTCATTTGTGAGCAGTGTTAGGCCATTTTTCTAGTCGTTGCAAAATCCTTTAAAATGGCCTCTCCCCTGAAAATGTGTGTCAAGTGTGCTGCCCCTGGTGGTCATTGTTATCACCTTGCTCTGGTCCAAAGTGCATCTCCTAATTCACAAAACCTAGTAAGATTTTCAAGTTCTAAGGTCCGCGGGAAGCAAACTTTAAAATTTGCCACAATGTCGAAAACCCACAGTGTTTTGAAAAATCTATGATGTTTTCGATCTTTGACAAATAACCTACGTTGTTTTCGACCCTTTATCTTCCAGCTTTGTGCGCTTATCTATTGACGTGTCTGAAACTTTATGTGTTTTTGATCCTCTTTCATCGAAAACATTGTGTGTTTTTGACCTCGCACTAGTTCCCTATTTGCTGGCATTCTCTCAATTGCGCAAGTGTGACGATGTGGGGCTAGTTCCTTCAAGGTGTCGATGGGGGGACATATGGCATATTCTTATTCGCTATCACATGACCACATGTTAGACTTTTCTGACATGTGATCATGCAACCACTTGCCATCTATCCGTGTGGGGCCCGATGGTGGTTGTTGTTTGGTGTCCTGAAGGTGGTCATGTGGCAACATGTGATTAGCTGTTGCATGATCACATAGCCTAGTTTTTGGCTATGTGATCATGCGACTGCTTGCCATGTGTCCTTGTGGCCGATTGGTGGGAGGGCTATGTTCCTAGCAGTGATGTGGCGGCTTTGGGTTGGCTGTCGCATGATCGCATAGCCTAGTTTTTGGCTATGCGATCATGCGACCAGTTGACACATGGCAGGTGGGCTCAGGTCTAAGGCTTGGAAGATTGTTTGCAAGGTCGAGGCATAGTGTTCATGGGTTGTCGCATGTTCGCATAACCCATTTCCGGGTTATGCGATCATGTGACCAAGCATAAATTGTTGCCCGTTTCTTGTGGCAGTGAGATTGTCAATGCAATTGTGCAACTAGAGGCAAATGGTTAAGGAATGTGATGCCCGTAAATTGCATGGTGATTGTTGCAAATTTAAATTTGAATTTCTGAGAACTTCCAGCGACCAGAGAGTACCAAATTTATGGAATTCATTATAGAAGTGACCCTGTTCAGTGAGAAATGATTGGGTTTCTAGCCATTTCTTGATTTGGTTGGTGAAGGCTATGCCCTAGCTGTCTGTAGCTTGTTGCAAACCATTTGGGTTCCCATGGCAGCTAGTGGTATAAAGGGTTGAATTTTTTACTTTGTCTGGGTTCCTTTTTCCATAGTTGTGGGGACTGGTTCCGTGAATGTTCTTCCTGCAATGTATTTTCCTTCTTCTCTGCATACAGGGTGTTCCCTCTGTCCTTTTTGGCTATGGGAATATAATGAAATTGTAACAGATGTCTTATGTGTGAGATTGCAGCATATTTGTTCTTGTATTAGATTGTCTCCATCTGGGTTTTAGACTTATAGATTACAGCATCAAGGGTGTGTACTCTTTCTATTTGCATTTCTAGTGAGTGTCTGCAATAGAGTTGTTTTTGCAAAAGCAACTGAGTCTAGGACTGGTGTTCAGATATGTATGGGCTGGGGTATCAAAGATGCATCATGCTTGTCTTCCAGTGGATGCTGGTTAATGTATTACTTGTTCCTAGGTCTTCCTTTGGATAAGTGATAACATATTTGGGTGCACAGGTGGTTTGGTAATGTATGATCTGGTCAGGGTGAGTGTGTTGTCTTCTTGTTTCATAGCTTTGTTGCAGTGAAGTATTTGACTCTACTGCCCATTGGATAAGGCACTAGTCTATGAGAGACTTAGGATACTTTAGGCGTCCATTGAACCCAACATCAAATATTGAAATGAAATCCTTTCCCTTCATATTGGTAGTAGTAGTAGGATGTCCCATCTAGTTTTTAGACTCATTGCATGTAGAGCAGGTTGCTGCATAAGATTTGGTTTCATTGGGGTATAGGATACCTACAAGGGTTTGGAAACTATTTCACAATAATACATCTGCAGGCCTTTTGTTCATCAACTCAAGAAGAGTAATGAGTGTGCAAATGAAGCAATACCTGCCTAAGTGATGTGGAGCTCGAAGCAGAAGGAGGATGTTCTTTATCCTCATCAATTGGCCCTTCTTCCCTTGTCAGACTTTGGAGTGAAGACTAACCAGTTTGTCAATCATAGTGTAAACTTGGCACCGTATGAGAACAAGTTTAAAAGCCAAAAAAATGGTGACTCCGCTGGGGAAGAGGTAAAAGACAGCAAGCTTTCTTGCTTGGCTAGATCATCCCAAGGTCCTGGTTGAAGTTATAGAGTCAAATAGAAAAAACACATTAGTGAAATCTTCTCACTACGTGTTGAGTGGTGACTCTGAGTTCTTTGTTTGATCAGTGCAGTTCTTGATAAAAAGTGTGGCCTGATGAAGTTTTGGATGGTTGGAAGAGATACAAATCAGTGCAAAATTTACCTCTTCAAGGAGGTGGTGACTCTATACTGTAAGAACCTGATGGAGCTATAGGGTGAGCTCTAGATCTGCCCTGCCCTCCAACCAGCATGTTGATTTTTACTGCAGAACTTCCAGGTATGATACTTTCAATGATAAGAAATATTTCCTTATGAGGTGATCTAAGCACTAAGAGAAGGAAAATGGTGTGATAGAGAGGTTAGTGTGCTTCAATGAATAAGAGTTGCAGTTCTGCAAATTTTTGGTGAAGCATGAACATGGGTAGTGGAAACTCCAGTTTCATTCTTCAGCCTATGGGTGTTTACATATGTTTGCAGCAGAAATGGTTATATTTTGGTCTAGTTGGTGGTCTGCTCTCCTAGAGATCTGAATTCTTGCATGGGCACAAGTTACCCATCATCCCCAACTAGAGCCACTGTTAGGCCGTTTTTCCAGTCGTTGCAAAATCCTTTAAAATGGCCTCTCCCCTGCAAATGTGTGTCAAGTGTCCTACCCCTAGTGGTCATTATTGTCACCTTGCTCTGGTCCAAAGCGCGTCTCCTAATTCACAAAACCCAGTATGATTTTCAAGTTCTAAGGTCCGCAGGAAGCAAACTTTAAAATTTGCCACAGTGTCGAAAACCCACAGTGTTTTCAAAAATTCATGATGTTTTCAATCTTTGACCAATAACCTATGTTGTTTTCAACCCTTTGTCTTCCAACTTTGTGCGCTTATTTGTTGACGTGTCGGAAACTTTGTGTTTTCGATCCTCTTTCATCGAAAATATTATGTGTTTTCGACCTCACACTAGTTCCTTGTTTGTTGGCATTCTCTCAACTGCACAAGTGCGACGATGTCGGGCCAGTTCCTTTAAGGTGTCGATGGGGGACAGATGGCATATTCTTATTGGCTATCACATGGCCGCATGTCAAACCTTTTTGACATGCAATCATGCGACCGCTTGCCATCTATCCGCGTGGGGCCTGATGGTGGTTGTTGTTTGGTGTCCCGAAGGTGGTCATGTGGCAACATGTGATTGGCTATTGCATGATCGCATAGCCCAATTTTTAGCTATACGATCATGCGACCGCTTGCCATGTGTCCTTGTGGCCGATTGGTGGAAGGCTATGTTCCTAGCGGTGAAGTAGTGGATTTGGGTTGGCTGTCGCATGATCGCATAGCCCAATTTTTTGGCTATGTGATCATGCGACCAGTTGACACATGGCAGGTGGGCCCAGGTCTAAGGCTTGGAAAATTGTTTGCGGGGCTGAGGCATATTGTTCATAGGTTGTCACATGTTCGCATAACCCATTTCTGGGTTATGCGATCATGCGACCAAGCATAAATTAATGCCTGTTTCCTGTGGCGGTGAGGTTGTGATAGTGCGATTGTGTGACTGGAGGTGAACGGTTAAGGAATGTGATGCCCGTGAATTGCATGGTGACCATTGCAGATTCAACTTTAAGTTTTTGAGAACTTCCAGCGACCAGAGAGTACCAAATTTATGGAATTCATTGTAGAAGTGACCCTGTTCGGTGAGAAATGATTGATTTTCTGGCCGTTTCTTGACTTGGTTGGTGAAGGCTATATGCCCTAGCTATTTGTAGCTTGTTGCAACCCATTTGGGTTCCCATGGCAGCTAGTGGTATAAAGGGTTGAATTTTTGACTTTGTCTGGGTTCTTTTTTCCACTGTTGTGGGGACTAGTTCCATGAATGTTCTTCTTGCAATGTATTTTCCTTCTTCTCTACATATAGGGTGTTCCCTCTATCCTTTTTGGCTATGGGAATATAATTAAATTGTAACAGATGTCTTATGTGTGAGATTGCAGTATATTTGTTCTTGTATCAGATTGTCTCTATTTGGGTTTTAGAATTATAGATTACAGCATCAAGAGTGTGTACTCTTTCTATTTGCATTTCTAGTGAGTGTCTGCAATAGAGTTGTTTTTGCAAAAGCAACTGAGTCTAGGACTGGTGTTCAGATATGTATGGGCTGGGGTATCAAAGATGCATCATGCTTGTCTTCCAGTGAATGCTGGTTAATGTATTACTTGTTCCTAGGTCTTCCTTTGGATAAGTGATAACATATTTGGGTGCACAGGAGGTTTGGTAATGTATGATCTAGTCAGGGTGAGTGTTTTATCTTCTTGTTTCATAGCTCTATTGTAGTGAAGTATTTGACTCTGCTGCCCATTGGATAAGGCACTGGTCTATGAGAGACTTAGGATACTTCAGGGGTCCATTCAACCCAACATCAAACATTGAAATGAAATCCTTTCCCTTCATGTTGGTAGTAGTAGTAGGATGTCCTGTCTAGTTTTTAGACTCATTGCATGCAGAGCAGGTTGTTGCATAAGATTTGGTTTCATTAGGGTAGAGGATACATACAGGGGTCTATAAACTATTCCACAATAATACATCTATAGGCCTTTTATTCATCAACTCAAGAAGAGTCATGAGTGTGCAGATGAAGCAATATCCGCCTGAGTGATGTGGAGCTCAAAGCAGAAGGAGGATGTTCTTTATCCTCATCAATTGGCCCTTCTTCCCTTGTTAGACTTTGGAGTGAAGACTAACCAGTTTGTCAATCAGAGTGTAAACCTGGCACCATGTGGGAACAAGTTTAAAAGCCAACAAGTAGTATTGATAAGCAACTTTAGATTACTTTTTATTGAGCTTGTTAGCTAAATTTGGTGTTGGACTTGCTTATTTCTAATCGCCCCTCGTTATTTTCCCTTTGGGTGCAAGGTCAACATTCATACATGGGGGAGGGGTCTACTTGAATAGAGCGTTAAGTGTTCCACAAAATTTTGCCCCTTTTATGCTTTCTTGATCTCATTAGTTTTCTTAAGTGTGGACTCACTTTTAGTTGATGTGAGGAGTTAAATGTTCCACTTTTAGGCTCACTTTGAGTTGATGTGAGTAGTTAAATGTTCCACTTTTGGACTCACTTTGAGTTGGTGTGAAGAGTTAAATATTTCACTTTTGGACTCACTTTGAGTTGGTGTGAAGAGTTAAATGTTCCACTTTTGGACTCACTTTGAGTTGGTGTGAAAAGTTAAATGTTCCACTTTTAGACTCACTTTGAGTTTGTGTGAAGGGTTAAGTGTTTCACTTTTGGACTCAATGTTCCACTTTTGGACTCGCTTCACATTATCTTAAATGGTTAAATGTTCTACTTTTGGACTCACTTCGCATTCACTTGAAGGGTTAAGTGTCCCACTTTTGGACTCACTTCGCATTTACTTGAAGAGTTAAGTGTTCCACCTTTAGTGCTCTAAATACTTTTGATAGTGAATTAATTAGTTTTTATTTCTAGAAGGTCTGCTTGGGGACACACCACCTCAAGGGATGACCTTAACTCCTATGTTCCAGTGGAGTATAAATATCAGGAGGTGAATCCAAAGACACCTCTCTTGGGAATTGAGTTTGATATCACTCTTGGCTAAGCCTCAAAAAACTTTATACCTTTGAGAAGTGAAGGAGGAGATTTGGGTTACCATCTCCCCCCAGATGTGTGATTTTGAATTCTTCTCATCTACAGATTTGGGCCTCACATACCTTGTGTATATCGAGGACTCCTTTTAGAAAGCTATGTATATCCTTGTAGATAGCTTGATAGAGTGTTGTTGTGTTCTAAGTACTTGCTAAAATATTCTCAAGAACATACACAAGTAGAATCCCTAAGGAGTAGAAAATACTAAGTCACTATTCTTGTTCATGCGCAAGGTTTCTTTGTCCCTTGCCCATTGCTTGAAGACTGTTTGCTTGAACTCCTTGATTGTTGTCTTATGTGCCTAATCAATGATAAAAATCTATTGATATACTTGCTTGATTCTTTGCAACTTGCTTGGTTTTCTACCTTGTTGTTAGAGACTTGTCTTGACCTCAAATTTCTGATTTTTGCCTTCTAGGGATCATCTCAATTGATTTATAAGGTTACATTGAAAATAATTTGCCAAGTTAGAAAGCTATTCTTAGTGAAAATTTTATCTTTAAGATTGTTGATTACACCCTTATAAAATTTTGGTCCTCTTATTGTCCAAATCATTTTTCATCTATCTCAATTTCAATTTGAATTTTGGCCTAGTCCAACCTCCTGATTCAAAAGTGGAAGGATATTCATCCTTTGATTTAAAGCACCTCTTTGATAGTGTTGGTAAAGCCCTTTTATTTTCTATCTTTTCATTTTTCTCTTTGGACAATAAAGAATCTTAATTATCCTAGGTTGGCATTGGCACTTTGAGAGATTGACTTATCACCTAGAATTTCTTTCTTTCATGTCAGTTACAACAAGATACCAAGTTAGTCAAGGGAAACAACCTCCAGTTGTCAAATTCTAGGTGTTGTCATGTTGCTCAACATCTCAATGAATGTTATGGTATCAATTGCACAAGATGACTCTTAGTATTCTTCTTTCCTCTCCATTTCCCATGTTCTTCTGAAGTCTTTTATTCCCATGGGAAATTCTTCTTCTTCTTGATTTCTTTCCTCATATTATCTAGTCTACTTTCTTCTATTCATCTATTCATTTCTTCTACACTAGATTCCTCCTCTTCTAGAACTATGAATTTCAACTATCTTGCTAAGGAACCTCTCTTGAGAATAGATGATCTTAATCTCATTTCTCAATTTGAAGAATATCTTTATTCCTCCAATAGTCCTTCCAAATATCTCATGGGTGATAAACTTATGGAAAAAATAAAGGAAAAGATGATTAAATCAGATGCCTTTGCTAGGATCATAGACATGATCATATCACAACCTCCTTATTCTAAACGTTCTTCATCATCTAAGTTTTCTCATTCTTCCTCATCTTCCAAATCTTACCATGACTCTTCTAAACATTATTCGCATTCTTCATTATTTAAGTCTTCTTTTTCCACTAAGTCTTCAATTTCTTCTTCTTCACAATCTCATTCTTCTTCTACTTTTTCCAAGAGTCTTACTTCTCTTCAGAAGACATACCATAAAGAGCAACGTGATAGTCCTTATGATGTCTCTTCCACAAAGAGTGACACACCCACCTATGATGACTATGATGACTATGATGATGGACAATGTAGTGATGCCCATGAAACTTCTATCCCTAAGCATCATCCTCTTGGTACACTTGTGATTTCTAAGAGGGAGTCGTATTGGGTAGACTATGATGGTGATCCATATGACTCTAAATTTGAAGAATTCTTATATGATTTTTGTGAACAATACAATATTCCTACCGAGGAAGAGAAAATCTATCGCGCTAATTTTAAATGAAAAAAGAATCTCTCCTCTAAAAGTTCTCATGCTAAAAATAAAAGTTATGCTCTCAAGCAAGATCATATTAATGTTGAACTTTTGTCTTGTGATGGTTCCCTTCCATCCTCTACTTCCTCCAATGCCCACACACTTCCTAAAGCTTCCGAGTCTTCTAAATCTTTCATAAATCCTTCATCCAACAAAGATCCTAAGGCTTTCCATGTGGTTCCTTATAGTTATTCTCAAAGGCCACCTCTTAAAGATACTCAAGCTAACCTTCACTTGGCTGCAAATAATTTCAATAATGCTAAACCTAAAGAGCCTAAGCCTTTAAATGCTATAATGCCTATTTTAGCTAGTCTTTCAGCATCTCCTCCAAAGTCTTCCATACAATTCCAACACACTTCCTTGTCCTTAGAAGTGACTCCATGTCAAGAGGACCCTAAAAATGATAAAGAAAAAAATATAAATAAAGATCAAGATCAAGAACCCTCCATATCATCCAATTCTTTTCATGATGTCTCTTATCCGTTTCATGATTCTTTTGATGCTTTATGCCCTTTCTCATTCATTCCACCATGCCTTAATTCTCCCTCTAAGAAAGATCAAGTTACTACTTACACCATTGAGCTTATTGATAATTAAAATAACCTTACTACACTTGCGCTTTCCAAACATGATACTTCCATTAAGGTTATTGAAAATGATGTTGTTACTTCCAATGATAAGCCTATTAGAAATCAAGAGAAAAGTTTGGCACTTGTGCTATCCAAAGCTACTTGTCAAGATCAAAGTATTCCATCTTCTTGTTCTACCACTCCACGTTCACTTCCATTTTCTACTCTTCGTAAGTCTTTGCAAGCTTTGAATGATCCTATCAAAGAAACTACTCCTATTCAAGATGTGCATGATCCTGTTGAAAATTCTAATGCTCACTCTAAAGATGCTGATATCCTTGGCTGTCATATAGATGTTGATGAACTTATTAATTATCCTTTTGCATCTTCCACTTCCATCCTTGGACCTCTTCCACTACTACTAAGGGCTTCACATCTTCCTTCCATCTTGGGCCCTTATGTCCCTTCACTTTCCCCTCCTAAGTCTCCTAATTCATCATCCATTTTGGGTCCTTACATCCCTCCATCTCCTATCTTTCCTCAAGATCAACATAGATGCATACCTTTGAATCCTTTTCATCCATCCACCCATCTAAACTAGTCATATTTTCCTCCTTCCACAAGTCCCAAGTCTTTTGGAAGTAACTTGAATGTTCAATATAAGAAAAAGAAGCAATACAAGAATCCATCAAAAAAAGAAGATCACCGTGTCTCCTCTAATCGACATGGAGGCATAAAGTCAAAAGAGATATCTAAGAAGAAAACTACAAGACAAGTATGGGTTCTAAAATTCATCATTGAGAATATTCTCTCTAAATCATCAAAAAGAAATGAAAAGCCTATGGCTATATGGATTCCAGAGTCTCTCTTGAAAGAGTCTCATGTTGAGAAAAAAGTGAAATTGACATTCAAGCTTCCAAAGACTCTCATTTCATCTTCTTCCAAAAACATTCTTCCATTCAATGTGCCTAAACCGCAACCTCTACTATCTATTCACCATAATCATTCACGTATTCCTTCATTCACATTTCCTCCACCCTCTCACCACCCTTCAAGGTGTGTGTGTTGATGTTGATCTTGCCTTCCTTTCCATAGACCCTTTCACCATCCTTCCATACATTATCCTTCTACCTTCTATCTTTTTTTCTCATTTGCCTATTCCTCCTATCTTCCAACCTCACTCGCTTTACATAAAACTTTATCCTCCATTTTTTTTCTCTTCCATCTCCCTTTCCCTATTAGCATCTTTGAGCATATCATTTTGAATCTTTGGCATATCATGGTTTATCCTTTCAAGGAGCATTATCTAAAAATTTTGCTTTCTTCCAAGAAATTATAAAATTAAAAAAAAATAGAAAAAATTCAAAAATAAAGAAAGAAAAAATAAAAAAATTGAAAATGTGTTATGGTGAAAACCTAGAAACAAGCACCTTGATAGCAAAAGTAAAGAGAAATAAATTCATCCTATAGTGAAAACCACTTCCGTGTGGTGCCTTGGATAAGTACTGTGATGAAAATCTGGCAATTAGGCATCATGCGTAGTTCTTCTACATATTTCATCCATTCCATCTTCTCTCTTTGATCTTGACAATGTTGAATTATACACGAACATTTGGCTATCTTGTGAGCTATCTTACAATGATCTTTCTTTCATTCTATTTATGTTTATCCTTCATTTTCACTTTCCTTCATTTATTCTAGTATTTTTCTATCCTTTTCCCCTTTAGTCTTGATCTAATTAAAAATGAGTAAAGCATGATGCTATGAAGCCTCTTGACATGTCTACTCCTTTGGACTTCATCCTTTCCTTCTTTGGCATTATGCTTTTGTGACTTATCATATGCTGCCTTTCATTGCTTGTCCAAATGTGCGTTACATGACAATTTTTTTTCCCTAGCTTGGGTACTCTTGAGGAGTTTGACCTTGAAAATTTCTTCCCTCTGTTCACCTTCATTCTCCTTTCCTCCATCTCATTCACCAGCTTGCTTATCCATCTTGTCCTCCACATTGCTAGATATTGGGACTACACGATGTGATCTTACTTGGGAGTTTGATGCCCATTCTGTCTGGGGGCATCCTTTGTACATATTTTATGATCCTAAAAAAATTTCAAAAAAATTCATATATGATGCTGAAAAAATCTTAAAAAGGATATAGAGTCCTGAAAAAATACAAAAAAATAAAAAATTCAAAAATTCAAAAAAAATAGAAAAAGTGCCTTGGTGAAAACTTGGAAACAGCGCCTTGGTAGCAAAAATTGATGCAGGAGCATCCTGGGTGTAAGAGCAATCTTGCATCACCCAAAAATATTTTTGTTTTTGAATTCAATAAGGGCTATCCTGTGCAGAGCTGCTATTTATGGAAAGTTACTATTTTTGGTAATTTTCGTCTGTACTCAGAATGATCTAATTTCTATCTTAGAGGTTCATTTTGGTCATATAAATCTGCCAGTAAAGTTTCATTTCCAGATCAAGTGTATGTTGGAAGATATTGAAGATTTTCGGTATTGGCAGCAGGGTACACAAACTTTGAACTCATTTTTGAGGGCTTTAGAGGCCCCGGATGAGGTCAAAAATTTGGGTGACGAGCGCTTGCGCGGCTCAGGCCTGTAGAGCGCTTCGTGGCATTTCTGAAATGGGGTTATAATAGCCGAGCGGGTCAACGGGTGATGACTTATGGTCTTCGGAAGTTGGGCCACCTGAAATGGCGAAAAATAATTTTCTTCAAAATTTTTATTCAGGTTTCAAAAGTTATCTTGAGCCGAATATGATGTAATAAAATGTAAAATAAAATAATTCTAAGTTTGGTCGGCCTTATTGGCTAAAAATTCTGGAACCTTCCTAGGTGGTGGAAAATTGCCTATATAAAGAAGGCTGTATTATTGTCTTAGGCAGTTCAGAATAGTTCTGGGTAGTAGATCTGGGTATTGATTCGAGGCTTTGTCCTACAGAATATTGTAAGGGAATGCCCATGTGGCTTTGCATATTGTAATTCTGAAAGTTTGTAATTCCACATTTGTGGAGATAATAAGAAGCCAATTTTCTGTTCTTGCATATTATTGTTGTTGTTTCTCTATATCTGTTATGTGTTTGTGGTATTAAGGGGAGCACCCTTCATCAGGTGGTATCAGAGCTAGGTTTTCTTGAGTGTGTAAACAGATCACCGACTGTGAGGCAGTTTGCACCAGGACCATGGCTAGGGTTTTAGCACGCATCACGAAAATGCCTCCACGAAGGGAACGTGGCGGAAGAGCTGGTGTTGTAACACCTGAGGTTAGAGAGCTGCAGAGACAAGTGCGAGCATTGCAAGAAGAGATTCGCAGAGGAATGAATCTTAATGTGAGAGATGAAAGCGAGGATCAAGCCGAAGAAGAATATCAAGAAGGAGAAGCTGAAAT
Source organism: Chamaecyparis obtusa (assembly GCA_027943335.1). Lineage (NCBI taxonomy): Eukaryota > Viridiplantae > Streptophyta > Pinopsida > Cupressales > Cupressaceae > Chamaecyparis > Chamaecyparis obtusa. The sequence goes on along the minus strand of BSBK01006732.1, from coordinate 20,190 downwards.
TGTGAACCAGGAGGAAGAAAGACTTTTTCGGGTGATTTTCAAGATTGGGAAAAGACCTAAGATTGAGGTTCCTACATTTTCTAGAAATCTTAACCCAGAGGAATTGATCGACTGGATCAATGAATGTGAGGAATATTTTGAGTATGAAGATGTTGAGGATCCTGATAGGGTCAAATTTGTGAAGACCAGACTGAAAGGTCATGCGAAGATCTGGTGGCAAGAAATTCAATTGGAACGAAATAGAAGAGGGAAAGATAAAATCACAAGATGGGATCGGATGGTGGATAAATTAAAGCGATAGTTCATTCCTGTTGATTATGAGCTTGATCTACTAAAGAAAATGCAAAGTTTGAAACAAGCAGGAAGATGTGTTCAGGAGTATACAAAGGAGTTCTACCGACTTCTCATCAGAACAGGCCATGCAGAAGCTGATAAGGAGAAAGTTGCCTGATACCTTAATGGGTTAAGGCCAAGCATTCAGGAGGAACTGAATCTGGTTCGAATGAACAGTATTGAAGAGGCATACCAATTTGCCCTAAAAGTAGAGGAAAAGCTAAACAAGAAGTTTGAGAGCAAACAAAACGGAAGAGGTCGCGGTGGACGATCTGGTGGACGGTCATATGGTGGCCAAAATGAAGATCCGAAAAAGAAGGATGAGGCTAGTAGCAGTCAGAATCAGCGAGGAAATAATTCCAATCGCTTCCAGGATCAGAATAATAGAGATCAGAGAGGAAGAGGAAGAGGAGAAGGATCTGGAAGAGGTGGCTTCCGTGGAACATGTTTTCACTATGGAGAAGAAGGTCATAGGGCATTTGAATGTCCTCAGCACCAAGGCAGAACAGATAGGAGAAATGAAAGCCAGGCCAGAGTTGCACATGTAGATGAAGATGCCAGATCATCAAATTCTGAAGATGCTGAAAGAGGAGAAACGTTGATTAACAAAAGAATCCTGTTGAGTGGTGAGAATGAACCTGAGCAAAGGAGGAGCCTGTTTCACACCAGGTGTAAGTGTGAAGGTAAATGTTGTGATGTCATTATTGATAGTGGAAGCACTGATAATTTGGTGTCAGAAGAGATGGTGACAAAGTTGAAGCTTAAGAGATAGAAACACCCACATCCATATCGGATTGCCTGGGTACAGGATGACCACAAGGTCATGGTCAATGAATAATGCCTAGTGAAGTTCAAGATTGGCGGATACCAAGATGAGGTATTGTGTGATATCATATCTATGGATGCATGTCATATGTTGTTGGGTAGACCATGGCAGTTTGACAGATGTGCTATACATGATGGTCGTGCGAATACCTATTCCCTAACAAAGGATGGAGTGCGGCATAAGCTAAAGCCATTGAAGGAGACCGAAGAAAAGGTATGTGGTAATGCAAGGATAACTTTTGTTGATGGAAGAAATTTCCTAGATGGTATGAGGCATGAGCATGTATGTTTTGCTTTAATTCCAAAAGTTGGTAAAGAGGAAGTAGAAGATGTTCCTATAGAAGTTGTAGATTTGTTGAATGAGTTTTAGAATATTGTATCCGATAACATGCCTGATGGATCACCACCAGTCAGAAAGATTAGTCATCAGATGGACTTGATCCCACGAGCGAGTTTGCCGAATAAGGCAGCACACAGAATGACACCTGTAGAAAGTGAGGAGTTGAACAAACAAGTACATGAACTGTTACAGAAAGGATTGATCTATGAGAGTCTGAGTCCCTGTGCTGTACCAGCGGTATTGGCACCAAAGAAGAATAGAGAATGGAGGATGTGTACAGATTCCAGAGCAATAAACAAGATCACAATTAAGTATAGGTTTCCATTACCACGAATGGATGATATTATGGACTGTTTGAGTGGAGCTGTGTATTTCTCAAAGATAGATCTGAAGAGTGGATATCATCAGATTCGGATTAGAGAAGGAGATGAAGGGAAGACTGCCTTCAAGACAAAGGAAGGACTATATGAGTGGTTAGTCATGCCTTTTGGGCTAACCAATGCACCGAGCACTTTCATGCGGCTCATGAACGAGGTTCTGAAAGAATTTCTGGGTAAGTTTGTCATTGTTTACCTAGATGATATTTTGATCTTTAGTAAGACATTAGAGGAGCATATGATGCATATTCGTATGATATTTGAAAAGCTGAGAGAAGAGAAATTATTGATCAATTTGAAGAAGTGCAGTTTTGTGAAGAAAGAGTTAGTGTATTTGGGATTTGTAGTTTCAACAGAAGGTCTAAAAATGGACCCAGAGAAGGTACAAGCTATCCTTGAATGGCCTACTCCAAGGAGTGCTACTGAGGTAAGATCTTTTCATGGTTTGGCTAGCTTTTACAGAAAGTTTATCAAAAATTTTAGCAGTATTTGTGGTCCCTTGACTGAAACAATGAGAAGGGATAGAAAAGAGTTTAAGTGGACTAATGGGGCAGAAAAGAGTTTTCAATTGTTGAAACAAAAAGTTACAGAACAACCGGTTTTAGCACTTCCAGATTTTAATAAGGTGTTTCAAGTAGATTGTGATGCTAGTGGTACTGCAATAGGAGCTGTTATGAGCCAAGAAGGTAAACCTGTTGCGTACTTCAGTGAGAAATTAAATGATGCCAAGAGGAAGTATTCTGTTTATGATCAGGAATTTTATGCTATAGTTCAGGCATTAAAGAAGTGGAGACACTATCTGCTTCCTAAGGAGTTTATTTTGTATACTGATCATCAAGCTTTGCAATATTTGAATAGTCAAGGAAAATTGAATCAAAGGCATTTGAAATGGGTTGAGTTTTTGCAGAATTATACATTTGTTTTGAAACACAGGAGTGGAAAGTCTAACAGGGTTGCAGATGCTCTTAGCAGAAGGCAACTATTGCTGAGAGAGATGCAAATTGAAGTGGTTGGGTTCAAGGAACTCAAGAATTTGTATCCAGAGGATCCTGATTTTGGTGAAGCTTGGAAAGCTTGTACAGAACCTGTTACTCTAGACAGGACGAAATGGTTGGATTTCATCATCCAGGAAGATATGCTATTCAGAGGGAGTCAGTTGTGCATTCCACGAAGTTCTATGAGGGAGAATCTCGTCAAGGAGAAGCATAGTGGAGGATTGGCTGGACATTTTGGTCTTGATAAAACCCTTGCTTTGGTTGGTGAGAATTATTATTGGCCACAATTGCAGCAAGATGTGAAGAAGTTTGTATAGAGTTGCAGAGTGTGTCAGATGGCGAAAGGAGTGAAGTAGAATACAGGGTTGTATCAGCCATTACCTATATCAGAGAAGCCTTGGGAGGATATCAGTATGGACTTTGTTCTTGGTTTACCGAGGACACAGCGGGGACATGATTCAATTTTTGTAGTAGTTGACCGATTTTCAAAGATGACACATTTCATTCCCTGCAAGAAGACTAATGATGTTGTTCATATAGCAGAACTGTTTTTCAGAGAAGTAGTGAGACTTCATGGTTTGCCAAAGACCATAGTTTCAGATCGGGACACTAAGTTTGTTGGGTATTTCTGGCATACATTATCGAAGAAGTTGAAGACAGATTTGAAGTTTAGTTCATCACATCATCCACAGACTGATGGATAGACAGAGGTGGTGAATAGGAGTTTGGAAAATTTGCTGAGATGTTTGGTTGGAGATAAGCCAATAGGATGGTATTTGATTTTACCACAGGCAGAATTTGCATACAATAATTCTGTCAATAGGAGCACTGGTAAATCACCATTCCAGATTGTATATGGAAGTAGTCCAAGAAATGCATCTGAATTGAGAAAGATAGATAAAGGAGAAATAAGTAGTGTTGAAGCTGAGGATTTTGCAGAACACTTGAAGAACATCCATGAGGAGGTGAGGAAGCATATTACCAAGATGAATGCACAGTATAAGACTAAGGCAGATGAGAAAAGGAGGTATAAAGAATTTCAAGTTGGTGATGAAGTCATGGTTCATTTGCGGAAGGAGCGGTTTCTAGTTGGTACATATAACAAGCTGAAAATGAAGAAGTTTGGGCCATGTAAGATACTGAAGAAGCATGATTCAGGAAATGCATATGAGGTAGAATTGCCTGGTGAGCTGAATATTTCACCAGTGTTTAACATTTCAGATTTGACAGAGTATCACGAAGGAGGTGTTGAAGATGAGGTTGCAGCAGCACAGTGGAGTATTCCAGCAACTAGTTCAGACACTAAGAAGATCGAAGATATACTGGACAGTCGTGTTGGTAGAAGCACAAGGAACAGGACATATGAAGAATATCTGGTCAAGTGGAAAGGATGGCCTGTTGAAGATTCATCATGGCTGACAAAGGAGGAGGTTAGCCATCTTGGTTTTCCTTTGCACACCTGAGTCGTGACAGGGTCACTTCTCAAATTACCCTGGGTGTCTGATGCAGGAGCATCCTGGGTGTAAGAGCAATCTTGCATCACCCAAAAATATTTTTGTTTTTGAATTCAATAAGGGCTATCCTATGCAGAGTTGCTATTTATGGAAAGTTACTATTTTTGGTAATTTTCGTCTGTGCTCAGAATGATCTAATTTCTTTCTTGGAGGTTCATTTTGGTCATATAAGTCTGCCAGTAAAGTTTCATTTCCAGATCAAGTGTATGTTGGAAGATATTGAAGATTTTCAGTATTGGTAACAGGGTACAGAAACTTTGAACTCATTTTTGAAAGCTTTAGAGGCCCCAGATGAGGTCAAAAATTTGGGTGACGAGCGCTTGCACGGGTCAGGCCTGTAGAGCGCTTCGTGGCATTTCTGAAATGGGGTTATAATAGCCGAGCGGGTCAACGGGTGATGACTTATGGTCTTCGGAAGTTGGGCCACCTGAAATGGCGAAAAATAATTTTCTTCAAAATTTCTGTTCGGGTTTCAAAGGTTATCTTGAGCCGGCTATGATGTAATAAAATGTAAAATAAAATAATTCTAAGTTTGGTCGGCCTTATTGGCTAAAAATTCTGGAACCTTCCCAGGCGGTGGAAAATTGCCTATATAAGGAAGGCTGTATTATTGTCTTAGGCAGTTCAGAATAGTTCTGGGTAGTAGATCTGGGTATTGATTCAAGGCTTTGTCCTACAGAATATTGTAAGGGAATGCCCATGTGGCTTTGCATATTGTAATTCTGAAAGTTTGTAATTCCACATTTGTGGAGATAATAAGAAGCCAATTTTTTGTTCTTGCATATTATTATTGTTGTTTCTCTATATCTGTTATGTGTTTGTGGTATTAAGGGGAGCACCCTTCATCAAAAATACAAAAAAAAGAAAAATAAAATAAAATTGTAATAAAATTCAAGTGGTGAAAACCTGGAAATAGGCACTACTTGAGGCCTTTGCACTCCTATTTGTTAGCATGCGTCCTCGACATTGTGCCTTTCTCCATCATGTCTTGACCTTATTTGGCGTAGTCTGGAATTGGTCTTTATTTTTGTCTAAAAGGCATAACTGTTAGCATTGGTCTTTTAGGGATGTTTGTCTCTTGGGGCATTTCACAATAGGTATTTTTCAACACCACTCCAAACAGTGTTTTTCAACACTACCCTTGCGTCGAGTGTTTCTTAACACTTATCAGATGTCTTTCCTAATTGTCTAAGTATGATGCGATAATTCTCATTGGCAGATGTGATAACCATAGTCTGACTCTATGACCAACACACACACACACTTAAACAATCAACTTGTTGAGATATGTTGACTTTATTTTTCTTTGTGTGCTGTCTATGAGGATTTCTTTGATGAGTGGTCTCTCCCTGAGAAGTTGGCAATGATGCATAGCTAGAAGACTGAGAGTATGAGAACATGTTTTATTTTTTTATCTGCTTATGGGTATATTTTGTTGATCCTAACTGTCATGAGCATTTATGCTGGTCTTACTTGACACTATGGATTGACAAGGTATTATCCTTGACTATTTTGTGAGTGCATGCTTCTAGTTATCCTGACTTTCATGTGTCTTGATACAAGCATAATCTTGTCATATCAAACTTAGGTAATCTCACTGCATTAGTCATCTTGACCTTCATATCTTTGATGCCTAAGTGGGATTTTCACATTTTTATCTGATAAAGATCATATTCATATCCATATAGTTATGCTAGTGTGCATTGTATGATCTTCCAATGCTACCAATAATGCTCGATGATGATAATTAGATGTCTATAAGCGTTGTGACCTTGCAAGTCAACCACTTTCATAGTAGCTTGCATTCTTAGGTTCATCATAGTTTAGTTTTTGCATCTTGCATATGGAGAGAGCTCTCTTTTTTATCATCTATGGACTAGTTGGTCAACTATGCTCATTTTCTGATTCTTCTTGATCATATCTTTCATATCACATCATTTTCTATCCATTTTCAGACTCAAAATTGAAATCTGAGTCGCGTTTCCAAATTTTCTCATTCTTCTACGCAGTTGACTGACCTTTTGAGGCATCATTCTTTGATCTTTGATGGAATTTCTTCCTTTCCATGTCTCCCAAACTTCTAGTCTTTCATTCACCCCTTTCACTTCCTCTCTCTGAGGTTTGACTTAATCTTGATCCTATATCTTTTTCAGTCAAACCTAGTCAACCTAGGGCATGTCTTTACTATTTGATGGTTATCCTATCATGCTCCATCCTTCGATTATGATTTATTGTGACTTGATCAGGTTTATCAATTTGTTGTTCTCCTCTATCTGATTTTGATTTTGATTCCGAGGGGGCAGTACCTATCAGCTTTAATCTTTGATTCAGCTTTATCATTTAGCTCAGCTTGAGATTCTTATTTTTAGACTTGATTATCACCTAGCAGCGATGGTGGTGATTTTGTCTTTCAATTTTTATCTCCTATTTTTTAAACATGATTATTGCCTAGCAGCGACGATGATAGTTTTGTCTAAGGCTTGATTTGCACCTAGCAGCGATCGTGTTGGTCTTATCTTTTGCTTATCTTTGTCCTTATGTGTTCCCAAAATGAATGCTCATCTGGGTTGTTTTGTGATCCCAAATCGATCTCACATTTTAATTCTTCTTTGACTGCATGTGTTCCCAGATCGATCACACATTAGTCAAAGAGGGGCAAATGTATGCACCCTAAAATGGTCGCCTAGACTTTGGGCCCCATTTCTGCAATTTATCAAATCCCTAAATCAATATTTTTAAATATCAACAATATCAATTATATCAATTTGCTTGATCAAATCATAATCAATTCAATATTTTCTAAAGTTTTAGCCTTATTTAATTTAAAAGAGAAAAAAATAAAAATCTTATTTAATTAAGAGAACATGCTCTCTTTTAATTAATTAAAAATCTTTTTTAATTAAAATAAAATCACTTTATCCTAAGTCTTTATTTAATTAAAAAGAATTTCCTCCCTTTTTATTTAAATAAAAAATCTCCACTTTTCTTCTTATCTTATGTTGCACAAATAACGCATTATTTTTATTTTATAAAAAGAGAAAAAATATATTTTGTCTCATATGGACACTAAAGTCAACTCCTATTTTCCTATTGGAGGATATTTGTGCACAAGGTTCAAGCTTCTATTTTTCTCCACCGTTGATTAAGTCTTTTTCCTCTTAATCTCAATGGTCCATTTTCATCTCATTTTTCTATAAAAGAAGAGTTCTCTTCCTCATTTTCATATCTTAGATTTTTATGCTAATGTTATGCTACAGGTTTTCTAGGTCATTTGGAGCTCTTTGAAGACATTGTTGCATTCAAGCTTTGAAGACATTGTTGTTACATTTCATTTAGCTTGTTTTCTTACATCATAGTTGCATGATAATAACATTTTTAGTATAGATTTCTTTTATGCAATAGATTAATCTCACATAGCTTAATAGGAGGATTTGTAACACTTGTATTTTCTTTTCATAGCATAGCTTGCATCTTTCATTCTCATAGATTAGTTTACATTGCATTGCATCTATATTGATTTCATTAGAGATAATGGCATTGTTGCCCTTGCCTTTGATTTGGAATCTCTCATTGTGCAGTTGACTAGCAAGGTCATGAGTTTATAACTCTAGCTGAGAGCAATTTTACAGATCTTGCAACTCCATGCATAAAGAGCTATGGATCGATTTGTGAGGGCTCATTATTGAATTTTCTTGCATGTAAGGATTTATAGAAGTGTGGTCACATTTTCACCATACATTTTTGGTTCCCACCATGGGGAAACCCACTTTTACATGCTAGTTTTGATTATTTTTGGAGCTAACCCTTTTGTAGATTTGTTTGGAGACAGAAAACCCTAGATTTGAAAGATTTGATCATATCTCCCAAACAAATTGGTGTTTTGGTTTGAAAATATTTTCACAGGTTGATGACATATCAGAGAAGCTCCAAAAAAAATTTAGAATTTTCGGAGGTAATTTGTATTTTTTATGATTTTTTCTTGATTTTTTATAAAAAATTGATTTTTCGCACAAATCATTGTATTTTTTGGAAATTTTTACATTTCTAAAAAGGTCTTGAAATTATACAGGGGGTCCATTCACTATGTTTTTAATTTAGAGGTTATATCATAGCTCATATTGTTGATTTACAAAAACTGGTCTATTTTGGTAAAATGGCTCTCTAGGGCACAAATGAAAAAATTCTTTTCCAAATTTTTACATTTTTGGAAAGCTCTCTATTTTTTGACAGAGGTCTCTTTTCTGCATTTTGGGTTTAGGGTCCGAATTCATGTGATATAAGTCCAATCTTGTTGACAAGGTCAAAAATTAAAATTAAAAAAAGGATATTTGATGATTAGTATGCATTTATTTTTCACATAGTTCAATGCATGATGTGAGTTGTCATTTGAATTATTTGCTGGTTACTACTACTCCTAATAATTAATTTTCAAATCTAACCACCTTAAGGTTTGCATAAGTTGGATATACATTGCATATCTTATTTATTTGTTTCTTGTGTTGTTCATTTGAAGGTGCTCTTGCTTTCATGGAAAATGTTTAAAACAAAGCGTTAGACTTGAGGTACTTTGTTGCATCTCTACAACATTTGGATTTTAGGATTAAAATTGAACCTCTCATGTGTTTGGCTTGAGTGTTTACATACTTTCATAGAACACATTTCAATTGATGCTCTTAATGGAAAATGAATAAACATAGATTTGCTTTCATAGAAGTTTGTGTAAGTAAATGCTTATGTTTAAACTTTATGTAATTCTTGGTTCCAATATCAAATATCTCATTGAGTGATTGAAGGCATGGATTCATTCCTTGTTTACATAAGGAGTTAAATGAATCACTTTGTGGACTCATACTATATTTACTTGGAAAGTTAAATATTCCATTGTTCAACCCTTTTTCATTTGTGAGTAGTATTGATAAGCAACTTTAGATTACTTTTGATTGAGCTTGTTAGCTAAATTGGGTGTTGGACTCGCTTATTTCTAATTGCCCCTCGTTATTTGCCCTTTGGGTGCAAGGTCAGCATTCATACATGAGGGAGAGGTCTACTTGAAAAGATCGTTAAGTGTTCCACAAAGTTTTGCCCCTTTTATGCTTTCTTGATCTCATTAGTTTTCTTAAGTGTGGACTCACTTTGAGTTGATGTGAGGAGTTAAATATTCCACTTTTGGGCTCACTTTGAGTTGATGTGAGGAGTTAAATGTTCCAATTTTAGACTCACTTTGAGTTGGTGTGAAGAGTTAAATGTTTCACTTTTGGACTCACTTTGAGTTGGTGTGAAGAGTTAAATATTTCACTTTTGGACTCACTTTGAGTTGGTGTGAAGAGTTAAATGTTCCACTTTTAGACTCACTTTAAGTTTGTGTGAAGGGTTAAGTGTTTCACTTTTGGACTCACTTCACATTCTCTTGAGGGGTTAAATGTTCCACTTTTAGACTTGCTTCACATTCTCTTGAAGAGTTAAATGTTCCACTTTTGGACACGCTTCACATTCTCTTGAAAGGTTAAAAGTTCCACTTTTGGACTCGCTTCACATTATCTTAAAAGGTTAAATGTTCTACTTTTGGACTCACTTCACATTCACTTGAAGGGTTAAGTGTCCCACTTTTGGACTCACTTTGCATTTACTTGAAGAGTTAAGTGTTCCACCTTTAGTGCTCTAAATACTTTTGATAGTGAATTGATAGAAGTGTGGTCACATTTTCACCATACAGGTAAAACTCGCTTAATCTATTTTTGATGTGAAGAAATTGGTCATATTGCAGCTAGGTGCCCAAACAAGAAAAGAAAAGATGAGAAGAAAGGTCACAAGTACAATGGCAAGAAAAATTTCAAATCATTCAAGGATAAAGATAAGAAAACATGTTTTTTGGCTAAGGATTCTGATGATCGTGAAGAAGAAATTGTCTTTATTGCTGTAAAAGATGAATCTGATGATGATGAAGATGAGATGGCACTTATCTCTCATATAAGCAAAAATAATATATGGATTATAGACAGTGGATGCTCACATCATATGAATGGTGACAGAATAAAGTTTGAACACCTTGAAGACTATGATGGTGATAATGTAAGGTTTGGAAACAATGAACCTTGTTGTATAAAAGGAAGAGGATGAATTTCATTAACCAAAGAACTTATATGTGATAATGCATATTGGGTTGAAGGAATAAAGCATATTCTTCTAAGTGTAGGACAACTAATCAACATTGGATTCAAGGTTGAATTCATGAATGGAAAAGCAAGACTACTAGATGACAAAGGAAAACTGATTGGTTCAGGCAAACAAACCAAAGGTAACCTGTTTTATCTTGATCTTGGTGAATGCTCATGTTTTATTGCTCAAATTGAAGAAAGTTGGTTATGGCACAAAAGGTTATGTCATGTAAATTTTGATAATATAGTGAAAATAAGAAAATTCAAGAAAGTAAGAGGTATTCCTACTTTGAAGAAACTTGATGTTGGTCTATGCAAGAATTGTCAAATTGGTAAAATGGGAAAGACTAGCTTTAAAAGTAAAAACTACCAGTCTGAAGATATTTTGGATATTGTGCATACTGATTTATGTGGACCTATTGGAATTGAAAGCTATACTGGAGAAAATTTCTTTATTCTCTTTGTTGATGATTACTCTACAGTGATGACTGTTATGTATTTAAGAGAAAAATCAGAAGCATTTGAGAAATTCAAATGGTATTTGGCAAGAGTAGAAAAGGAAACGGGGAAAAGAATGAAGTGCTTAAGATCAGACAGAGGTGGTGAATTCATCTCCCATGAATTCAATAATTTCTGCATTAAAAGAGGAATTAAAAGACAGGTATCAGCTCCAAGAACTCCTGAGCAGAATGAAATAGCTAAAAGAAGGAACAGATCTATCATGGATTGTGCAAGGACTCTAATGATTAAAAAGAACATTTCTATGAAATAATGGAAGGAAGTTATTAGCACTACAGTTCATACCTTGAACCGAGTACAGTTGAGGAAAGACACATTCAAAACTCCTTATGAGTTATGGTATGGCTATAAACCCAATGTAAGTTACTTGAAAGTGTTTGGTAGTAAATGTTACATCTTAAAAGAATCTAGAAAAGGAAAATTTGATGTAAAAAGTGATGAAGGAATATTTTTGGGATATTCTTGCAAAAGTAAGGCATATAGATGTCTGAATTTGTCTACTCACAAAATCATAGAAAGTGCACATGTGAAAGTTGATGAGTTTGCAGAAAAGACTGAAGAAGAAAGCAAAAAGGAACTAGAGGATTACAAAAGATTTGTTTACATTGACCTGATACATTTCTAGACACATCTGTCAATAAGGAAACTGCATCTATCGAGCCTAGTATAGTAACCGAGTCACAAGAAGAAGTTCAAACCAAGTCACAAGAAACTGAGTCTCAGCATGAAGCTACTGAGAAAATATCTGTCAAGCCCAAGCAAACTGAACCTGAAGATGAAATTCAAGAAGATGACAATGTAACTCACTCAAGAGGCAAGGAACCTGTATTGGCCAAGTATGTCAGGAAGCATCATACACCAGATCAGATTATTGGAAACAAATCAGATGATACTATGACAAGAAGTAAACTGAAAGGTACATGTTTACTTGCTGATTTTGAACCTAGAAATGTTAAAAATGCATTGGAAAATGAAAGTTGGATTGAGAATATGAATGAAGAAATAGAAGAAATAGAGAAAAACAAGACATGGACTCTTGTACCTAGGCCTAAAGACAAAAATGTAATTGGAACAAAATGGGTATTCAGAAACAAGCTGAATGAAGATGGTCAAGTATCTAGAAACAAAGCTAGATTAGTGTGTAAAGGGTATTCTCAAGAAGAAGGTATAGATTATGGAGAGACTTTTGCTCTTGTTGCAAGATTAGAAGGTGTAAGAACTTTACTTGCATATGCAGCACATAAAAGATTTAAGGTATATCAGATGGATGTAAAATCTGCATTTCTTAATGGTATTCTTGATGAAGAAGTTTACATTGAGCAACTTGAAAGTTTTGTTGATCCAAACAAAAAGGATATGGTCTGCAAGTTACACAAAGTATTGTATGGTCTGAAACAAGCCCCTAGAGCATGGTATGAAAGAATACATAACTATCTTATTCAGATTGGTTTGAAAAGAGCTAATGATAATAGTAGTTTATACATCAAGGAAGGACCAGATAATAGAATTGTTTTGGCAAAAATATTTGTGGATGATACTGTGTTTATAGGTAATGATGATCAGTGCAAAATTTTTTTAGAGAAAATGAACAAAGAATTTGAAATGTCTATGTTTGGTCAGATAAATTTTTTTGTTGGTCTTCAAATTCAGCAGAGCAAGAATGATATCTACATTACTCAGTCTAAATACATTAAGGAAATACTTAAGAAGCCTGGTATGGAAGATGCAAAACCAGTTGGTACCCCCCATGTGTACTGGACTGAAGCTTACAAAAGATGATGATTCAAAAGAAGTATATTAGACCTTATACAGATCAATGATTGGAAAATTATAGTATGTAGTTCATACAAGGCCTAATATTGCCTTAGCAGTTGGTATAGTAGCAAGATTCTCAGCAAAACTCAGAGAAAATCATATGATGGCAATTAGAAGAATCTTGAGATACTTGAAAGGAACTGAAGATTATGGCTTGTGGTATAAATTTGGAGGCAATCTGGACTTAAAAGTGTTTACTGATGCTGATTGGGCAGGAAACATTGATGACAGAAAGAGTACAAGTGGTGGAGCATTCTTTCTTGGCAAGAGGTTCATATCTTGGACCAATAAAAAGCAAAATTACACATCCCAATCCACAGCAGAAGCAAAATATGTTGCTGCAGTAGTAAACTGCTCTAATATTGTTTGGTTTAAATAGTTATTTGAAGGCATGAAGGTTGAGATCAAAGAACTAGTTATATTTTGTGATAATACAAGTGCAATAAATATTTCAAAGAATCTAGTAATGCATTCTAAAACCAAGCACATTGCTATAAAATATCACTTTGTTAGAGAATTGGTGTAGGACAAGGAAATCAGATTGGAATAAATTCATACAAAAGAACAAATTGCAGATATCTTCACCAAGCCACTACCTAAGGATGTATTCTTGTATCTAAGAGGTAAGTTAGGGGTCATTCCCCTATCTGAGGCTCACTAAATGAAGTTTTAGTGATGCATCAACCAGAGCATATTGAAGATCAGTCAGTTGATGTAGCTTAGTCAAGGAATCATTGCATTGAATCAGTACTCAAGGTACATTGCTATTCACCTGTTATGTGTTGTCTTTGGCATGTGTTGTCAAAGAGGGAGAGTTTGCTGTCATATTTCAAGAAATTTCTTAAGATTTCTAAGAGGGAGAGTTTTCTTAGAGATTTTTCAGTCAGAAAGAGAAGTTTGCTGACAGAGGGAGTTCTCATAGATGAGAATCAAAATGAAGCTAAGGATATGTTCCTCACTCTATGTTTTCTATGAAATTTCATTGTGCTATGACATGTTGTGTTGCCATCAATGCCGAAGAGGGAGATTGTTGGATTAATTATGTGTTTTCTTTGATGTCACACAAATGTCATATCAATCACCGAGCTCAGTCGGTCAGCAAAGCAGTTCCCAGTATTTACTGAGCTCAGTCGGTCAGTAAAGTAGTTCCCAATATTTACCGAGCTCAGTCAGTTTGCAAGTGGTTTTCAGTATCTACCGAGATATTTTGGGCGTGAAAGAAAAGTATGGCAGAAAATAGTGTTAACAGAGCTTCCATGGTTATCGAAGGAAAGTTAGTGTTTACCAAGTTCACTCCGTCTCCAAAGGATGTTGCAGAGTTCGCATTGCTTACCGAGTTCTCTTGGTCACCAAATGAAATCTTTTCGGATTAGTGTTTACCAAGCAAGGTTGGTCCAGTAAAGGATTTTGTTAATTTAAGAAATAAAGTTTGTCTATTCCAGCCAACTGTTGTAATGATTAGTAATGTTTGTAATGATTATTAGTGTCGATTTGACAATCTGACTTGATTATCTGAATGGTATATATAGAAGGTCAAGTTGTGAATTAAAAGTGTGAAAGTAAAAAGAAGGAAAGTGTGAGCGAATTTTGAAGGATGATTTGATATCCTTGAGGAGCAGCAGACATATATTTGATCAGGAAGGATCTACTGAAGCAGAACAGAGATCAGTAATTAGCAATTCAGTTGCATCATTATTCAGGTCACTTCATTGTTACTTTCTTACCATTGTAGTAGTGATTTCAAAATCTCCTAACCGAGTTGGTTTAACAGCCATTTTGTAAATCCTTTAACAAGGTGACTGTTCTATTGAATTGTTTCAAGACCTCTTACAAGGCCACTCCTAATAGGGTGATTAAATCCTCTAACAAGGTCACACCTAACAGTGTGTTTTGTAACCTTTAACCGGGTTGGCTCCTAACAGGGCTCACTTCAGAAGAGTGAAAAATAGTAACTAGTTACATTGGTGGTTTTTCTCATATTGGGTTTCCATGTTAAATTTGGTGTCTCCTGTGTTCATGATATTTTTTTTATTCATGTATGTTAATCACTGATGAATGCTTAAGAACAGTTATAATTAATACTCACCGCAATAACCAAGTTTTCAGCATTTCTTTGTATAACAATAGTAAATGATTTAATAAGACATCTAAGGGATTTGTGGTAATATTTTTGTGGTTAACTGATTCAACTCCCCCTTCTTAGTTACTCCATCTATATTTCCAACATCTTCCAAGAACCTCAACAAGGGTGATCAAAAGATAGGGGGAAGGGGAGCTTCTTGTCTGATACAGGTCTAAGAAATAATAAAAGTATGCTCATGGACTTTCATTGTGTCTAACCAAAAAGGTAAGGAAGTAAACAATAATATGGATAACTTGAATAACCTTCCCCAAAATTCTAAAAGCCTAGAGAACTTTGAATATAAACTATTAGTTGGTAAATGCACAATAATATGTCACCTTTTAAGCTGACTTGACAAAATCGGCCTAGCTAGAATCGACCAAACCGTACATGGCTGAGTCTGACATGACTAAGTACACGTAGGCACCATGTGGTGCTGAATGTCACTTACATGGCCTCGTTGATTGGGCCAAGTGGTACTCAGCCTAGTAGGACTTTGTCGAGTCTAAATGTTGTTTTAAATAGTGAAAAAGAGCCCCAACCCCCTTATTTTAACATTGAGGGGCTAAGGGTAGTCGGCCCAGTAGGACTCAATTGATTCTACCTAGGTGGTATGCCATATTGGCAACCAAACCTCTAAAAACACAAAAAACCAAAAGTTTGCACTTTTTTTATTCTTTTCTCTACTCAAAATAAAAATTTCAAACAACTAAAAGTATTCTTTTTAAGATCTCAGAACTGCGATTTTGGACATATAAATTTTATATTGTTTCAGCTACAAAATGTTAAATAAATTTGCTAAAAACTACATGTAGGTATATTAAAATTTGAGAAGTCGTTGATTCAGAAAATATAGAAAAATGCTAAATCAATTCAACAAAAAATTAAAATCATATACAACACTAGAGAAGAGATTCCTCTTCAAAATTATGTAATTTATTTGGTTTTGGGTATAGTTTTGATAGGGGAAAGGTGGCGGGAGACAAAAATTGTTGATTTCAGATAAGTTCGACTTTGAATACTTATAATGGAAAAACTATAGATCGAAAACATTTATTTATTTTTTCATGTACTAGATGTACATGTTATCTATAACAGAATATGAAATTGGAGGAAAAACCAATGTTTTACTTATAATTATTTGGCAGGAAGTAAACTCCTTGATTTGCAGTATTTTTTAGGAAATGAAAAATAGACCTAAAAAATTTAAAAAACACATTAACTTTTTAAAATTATAAGCATAAAATTCATCAAATTTCACACATTTCATCAATTTACATCATCTTCAAATTCTAAATAGAAATGTGACTTTTATGTCATTGAAGTTTTATAGTTTTGGTGTTGTTAGCCTTTTCCTTTGTAAAAGAGTGACAAATTATTGTGCTTTTACCTTAGTACTAGGATACCATGTCATACGATTTTGATATTTCTATATTGAGAAACATATCTTCTTTTCTTATTTTATTTATAGAATGAAGTGTTTTATGGACTATAATGATTGCCTCTATAAAAAAAATTTCCTAGAAAAAATCATTTTTGGTTTTGGTAACTTAATTTCTCCAAAGATGGCTTCGGATAGTCAACTAAAAACTTTCATAAGACCTTATAAATAGTTTTTTGTATGCTTATGGGGAAAAATTCCTTCAACTTATTGGTAATGTCTTTCATGGGGATAATCATAATAAAAGTAAAATTTATTTCTTTTATGATGATCCAACCAAAAAAAATCCTTAATACCAGGGAAAACATCTTTTATTCTTGACATAATTTAGCTTTTTTATTATTCTTGACATGATTTAGCTTTTTTATTTCCCATACATATCGGAATAATTAATATTAATATTCCATCAATTAGAGATAGAAGTTCTCATTTCTAGGTGCAGTCCATATCATCTCAAATTTGAAAGGTAGAAGGCTTTATGTTGAACATTTCTTTAATTTTAGAAAAAAAAAAAAGATTATGCTTTGAGCCAATTATAAAAAAAGTTGACAAATTTTACAAACATTTATGATGTCCTATGAGGAGCAAAAAAGAAATCTATCCAATATCACTTGAATATTATAGCCACCTATGTGGTTATTGGACAAAGTAAGCTGATCTCCAACCAAGTCTAGGTAAATTGGACCCCTACTAAAAATGAATGATCCTAGATCAAGCACACTATAAATCAATTGCTTAATTCTACTAGACTTCTCTGAGGGGTACATAGGATAGTGAAAATATTTTGCAACCATATAATTAGAACCAATGAAAGAACTTTGTGAAATTAGAAGCTCCTCCAAAAAAGTTCTTCATTGAAATAAAATCTAAGGGGCATACTGATTTGATAAGAACCATTTGATCTAACCCATATATAACATAAATAAAATATTCAAAGACTCTATATCCTTGTAGAGAAGTTTTCTCGATACTTGTTAGGATTTCAAAGAGTGGCAAGGCCTCTAGAAGAATCATTTGAATCTCCCCCCAAAACTTGAGAGAAGGGCCAAATGACTTACTTTACTGATAGTTTCAACACACATTTTTTCTTTTTGAATAAACTTAATATTAGGATTGTAATTTTTAATTAAATTCTTAATGATATTCTAGTTATGAGGACTATTTATCCCTTGTATATTGTAACTAATGATGATCATTTTCTAGACCTTCTAGAACATAGCTGATCTAGAGTCATTTCCTTCCATCATAAAATATGTTTTGCAATTGTCAACAACATGTTTTCTTTAGTAGATCTCTACCATTCTTAGGATCCACTTGAACATCTATCAATTGTTGACTACTTGGCTTTATTAGTAGGTCTTTTTCCATGCTAAGAAGACTCTCCAACATTTGCAAATGTTAACAAATTATCATTAACGAACCATTTAATTAAATAGTATAGTATTTATTTTTATTTTTTGAAAAACATCTAATTTAAACATGACACTTCTTTCTTTGAGAATAACTCTAGTAGTTTAGTAATACGAAAAAAACTTAATATATGCATTATTTTAAAAGTATAACATTTTTAGAAGCATCACATTGTTAGTTATGACTTTAGGATTAATAATGTTATCAAATAATATTTTTAATTGAATAAAAATATGTTGTTTATACTCACGTGATTTCACATTGGTACATTAGCATAATATGTCTTACTACATAACTATTATAATTTGATGCATAACTATTTACCTAACCATTTTCTAGGATCTAATTGGACATGTAAATAAACAACATGGTAAAGTGGTGTCATATTTGATGATGACAAGTTTAAAAGTTACATTTATGCCACTCTAAATCTTATATTTCATTAATGTACTTAAGAATAAAAAAATAGGTTTTTTTTACAAAAACTTAATAGAAAAGTGGTAACCACCTACAAAAACTATTGAGATTAGAGAAAATACATTTAGGAATTGAATACATTGTAGTGAAGGAGATTGGATATAAAATTTGGAAAGTAGGTTTAAAGATTACTAACATAGGTGCAAGAATGGGTGTATTGTTTAGAATGTGTCTAGTACCCTACAATTTATTCTATGATTTAAAAAATAATAAATTAAAGTTTTTAACATGACTAGGAACACTTTTGCACACAACTAGGTAGAAATCATAGAAATAAGGGACTACAGATATATAGAAGAAGAAAAAAATACACGCACAAACATAACCTCGTGTGATCTTATAATGAGTGAAAAAACAAGGGTAGTAGGAGAAGAAAGGAAAACCTTCATGTGAAATATTCTTGAAGAAGCATGTAGTTCTAAAATAAGAAAATTATAATTCTTGAAAGACAAAATTGTTCACATATCAAGACTTGAAGTTTGTATAGAGTTTTTGAAAATGTGTGAATCATTAAATGGAATCTAGTCCTTAATTATATCATTGAATAAATAAATATATAATAATAATTGTCAGCCCAAATACAATTTAAAATGATTGGCCAAATTATATTCATAACTAATTTACCACTAGCATAGGTATAGTTTAAATAATCTACATAAAATTATCTTAAATTAATGTAATATGCCAATATTCTCCCCCCTTATTACATTAATCCGAATAAAAGTGGAAGTTGCAAGGGTTATTAAACCAACCCTCTGGAGGCTTTAATGAAGTTCCTTCACCAATCATCCTCACTCGCTCAAGAAAAGCTGAACTAATTGCTACAATGGATCTCTAGACCATGCTCCACTCAAGAAACTCCGAACTATCCACATTAGTGGATCACCTGACCACAAAACCTAAAGCTGTATACACAACCATGAATGTTCTCACCTCCCCTACACAATGAGACACATTTCCTCCAAAATTCCACATCTAATTTAAGTGTGTCTAATGCCTCCTCCAAAGTTGCACATGAGACACCTTTCCTCAAAAGTCCACATATCCTCCGACTGTGTATAATGCCTCCTCAAGTGTTGTGGAAATAATCATCACTGATATACCTGCGCATGAGATGCCTTTCCTTCAAAAATCCACATCTCCTCCAAGTGTGTCTAACATCTCCTCCAATGCTCAAAAAATCATATTCAAATCTTGCCCCCGCTTGCTATGTGAAGGGAAAATCATGTTGTCAAGCCTCTTCTTCTCTTCAGGAACACAAATAAGTCAAGCCCCCTGTTCTCTTTAGGGATGAATCTGCCAAGCCTCGACCTTTCAGGAACTCAAAATAGGTTGCTTCTCATGCAGTGAATCATCTCTAAGCGAGAAGCTAGTTGGAAATGATAGGTGCGCTCCTGCCTCCTTTGCCTCCAGCCTCCTGTGACGTAGTTATTATACTTTGCACATCATAGATAGCTTTTTAGAAGTTTTGTAAGTGTAGCATGAATGAACCCAAAAAACATTAAAAAAATGAAAGTCAGATTTAACGAATAAGACATTTAGTACAATAAAAAACCTTAAATTAATTTGGCTGACCATTCTTTTTGTCTTATGATACGGATGAGGAACTCACATGTTCACCCTACACTCGTGTTTATTGGATTTAAATCCTGCCTTGCAAATACGCAGACTTGCTCAATCACAAATGTTGGTTTTGTACAAAAATGAGCATCACCCTAGTTTCCTCTTTGCATCAGAGATCTAGTTGGAACACTTACACATAAAATCCATATACTTTAGTATAGATGAAATGCAGATAATCTACTAAGTGCAGAGCAATAAATTGAGAAAGACTTGCAACAGCACACAATCACCTCCAATGGTTTGA
>BSBK01006731.1:7500-40074 GCA_027943335.1 Chamaecyparis obtusa | reverse complement strand
CTGATCTCTTTCTTTCATGGGATCAATTTACCCTTGATTTTAGAATAATATAGGGAGCTTAGCATGTCTGGGAATACGGGAGAACGCGCTTTTGCTGACATTATTACTAGTATTCGATACTGGGTTATCCATAGCATTACTATACCTTCTCTATTCATTGCAGGTTGGTTATTTGTCAGTACGGGTTTAGCTTATGATGTATTCGGGAGCCCTCGGCCAAATGAGTATTTCACAGAAAGCCGACAAGAGGTTCCATTAGTAACTGGTCGTTTCGATTCATTAGAGCAACTCGATGAATTTACTAGATCTAGATCTTTTTAGGAGGTATTAATGACTATAGATAGAACCTATCCAATTTTTACAGTTAGATGGTTGGCCGTTCACGGGCTAGCTGTACCTACGGTTTTTTTCTTGGGATCAATATCAGCAATGCAGTTCATACAGCGATAAACTTTATTATAAACTAAACCACGGAGCTATTTATGACACAATCAAACCCAAATGAACAAAATGTTGAATTGAATCGTACTAGCCTCTATTGGGGGTTGTTACTTATTTTTGTACTTGCTGTTCTATTCTCTAATTACTTTTTCAATTAGGAACAGTAAGAATATTTTTTCTTACCCAATTGAATTTGGTGAGATCTAATATTTCTATGTATTATTATTTATGTCTCATGACTACTTAAGAAAATGTGAAAGGAAGTAATAGAAATGGCCGATACCACCGGAAGGATCCCTCTTTGGTTGATAGGTACTTTAACTGGTATTCTCGTTATTGGTTTAATAGGTATTTTTTTTTACGGTTCTTATTCCGGATTAGGATCTTCCTTATAGCAAAAAAAATGTCTTCTACAATAAGAGATAGACAAGTGAAAACTAAAAAATAAAGATAAGATCTTACCCTTCTTTGAACACAAAGAAGGGTAAGATTTTATCTTTACTTGTTATTTTTTGTAAATTGTAGATTAATAATAGGATTATTCTTTTTTTTTTTTTCAAAAATTTGAAAGAGAGAATTGGATCCAATTAGAATGTGCTTTTTTATTACAAAAAAAAAAATCAATTAATGGTTTTTTTACGCATCTGCATTTCTGCAATCTTTGTTCATATATATATATATATATATATATATTTAATAGGATTAAATCCAAATAATAGTTATTATAAATAGAATAATATTCTTAAAGTTTTGAACTATAAAAAGAACGAGCCGTTTGATTCAAACGTTTGTTTTGTGATACAGACCCTGTTTGCTCGATGGGCATACCTTTGCTGCTCCATTTATCATTTCAGTCCAAAAAGGAGAAATGGAATTAGAAAACGAATGAACGCCTGTGGCGAGATAATGATAAAAAGTAAAAAAATATATATATATATATATATATATATATATATATATATATATATTTACTTTTTCAAGGAGTAAGATAAGTTATAAAATAAGCGAAAATAAAATAGTAAGCCAAGATTACTGAATTCTCTCCTTCCTTCTATTTGTTTATTTGTGATAAATGAAGGTGATAAAAGATAACATGTATATAATATTGAATATCGCGCATAACTAGGGAACTCACTGTTTAACAATTTTGTTCCAGAATCACTCATTATTCAATATGCAAATATTATTTATATCTCCTGATCCTTCACAATCAATATATTCGAACAGAGGGAAGGGGCAAATGAAGGATTCCGAAAAAGTATGACTTTATTGTTGCAATTTTTATTTATTATACATAATTGCATTAACATAAGATGGAGATTCAAATCTTTTATGCGCCTAAAAATTCATTTCGACCAATTGAACTTTCTCAAATTGTTTCTTTTTAAGAACCAGAAATATCTGTGCTAAAACGACAGATGCTAAGAATAATAAAAGACCTTGAACACGTAAAGGATCTTGAAGTACTATTTCTGCATTTTCCTGACCAAATCCACCTACATTAGGGTTATTCGTTAACGACTGATCCGCCTTGATGAATTCGCCTTCTGACACAAGAAGTTCCGGTCCCGGGGGCACAAAGTCTACCACTTGTCGACCGTCTGATGAATTATCAATAGTTATTTGATATCCACCCTTTTCTTTACGTACAATTTTACTTATTTTGCCCGTTGCTGAAGCGTTGTACACTGTATTGTTGCTTTTGCTCCCATCGGGATAAATTTGTCCTCTTCCTCTATTACCACCTACATATATGGGATATTTCAGGAAGTGAGCTGCTTTATTAGTAGCGGGATTTGGTGTGAAAGGATGGGAAACACAATTTCACCATATTTTTGACCAGGAACAGGACCTATTATTAGAATATTTTTTTGATTGGGACGATAGTTCTGAAAATAAAGATCACCTATTTTCTCCTTAATCTCAGGATAAATACGATCCGGAGGAGCTAATTCGAAACCTTCGGGTAAAATAAGAACAGCTCCTACATTTAAAGTTCCTTTCTTACCATTAGCAAGAACTTGTTTTATTTGCTTATCATAGGGTATTTTAACAACTGCTTCAAAAACGGTATCAGGAAGCACGGACTGTGGAACTTCAATCTCCACAGGTTTTTTAGCCAAATGACAATTGGCACATACAATACGCCCAGTTGCTTCTCGAGGATTTTCATAACCTTGCTGTGCAAAAATGGGATATGCATTTGCAATAGATGTGCGAGTCATTATATCTATCAATATTAAGGCGGAAATTGATTGAGCTATCAACTTTTTCATCCAGTCATCATAAGTTTTTCTATTTTGCATGGTTCAATTTTTTGTTACAATTCTTTTATTTCAAATAAAGGGTAGTAGGTAACTATGATAGTTACCTGCTTGCAATTCTGCTACTATATTAAACCTAAAGCTAAAAAATAAGAAGTATTGCCCGGGGGAAAAACCATTTGTTATTCACTGATCGAGTGATAAACTACTACAAGTGAAGGAGATGTACGATTCAAACGACGGAAAACCCAATATTTTAAAATTGTGTCTAAGATGACTGGAAAAGTTGAAACAAGACCAGATATTATTCGTTCGTTATGGGCAAATCCATAATTTTCAAAGATCCAATGGATTATCAGTTCCCAACCATGGGGCGAATGAAACCCAACACATAGATCGGTTACTAAAAGAATAGTAAAAGCTTTCATTGTATCGCTTAGGCTGTAGAAGACTTCTTGGATCCAAGAATTGAGAATGCCAAGTTTCTTCTTACCTAGAATGAGACAAACACTTAGAAGAACCAAACCTATTAGATTTGCTAATAAATGTGAAATGATTTGGATACAATCTTGATTATATATCAAGACTAATTGGATCATTTTTTTCTGCATCTCTACACGAATATCTTGCGAATGCGTTTCCGAAGAATCTTCCATCATTATTTCTAACAGGAATAGTTCCTCTATTTTTTCAAATTTTCTTATAGTGTCTTCTTGTTGTAAATAATCAAAAATTTTGTTCGATTGACCATTATTCCACCAATTTGTAACCCAAGATTCTAAACCGTTCTGTAATGAAATTGAAATTCCCCAAGGCAATACTATTAAACATGTAAGATATTGTAGAGAAGCTAATGCTTTATATTTGGCAACTTCCAATTCGTGAATCGTTAACGAGCTCGATTGGCCCGTCAGCTCTGCCCAAAATCTGAATAAAGTGCGAATTATAGAACGAGGTATGAGATCCATAGAATGATCTTTTGCGTAATTCTTCGACCTCGAGAGAAAATATCTTTCGGATGAGGAATAGTTATGTTCTGAGTGAGAAGTAGAGTAAAAAAGAAAGGATCAATCCTTGAAAATCGCTTAGATCTGGACTAATTTTGAACTCTTGATCCGAAGAATCGCTTCAATTGACAAATAAAATAAATGAAAATTTCAGTCTAATAATACCAATTTTGTTTTCTTTGTATAGAAAATGATTTTTTCGAATATGTCAAAAAAGTGTCAAAAACTATAGTCATTTACTTCATTGTATTCTTTTTATATATTATATCCGTGTTTATTAGAACCTTTTGCCCCCTTTCTAATAGATAAAGAATAATAAAAGTGACTATATGGTCTTCCCCCCCTCCCCCAGACAAATGTTATGTCAAAACTTTTTCTGGTATCTACTGATACGAGATCTATGAATTTATTTATTCTAAAATCCTTCAATGGATACGCGCAAAAAACGGGCTAATTCAGCAGCTTTTTGTTCCATTTCACGCAGGGTCAAATTTTCTTCAGTACGAGTTAAGGGGATGTCTTGTTGGCCCTTTATTTCCATATAAATAACACGACGAGGAAATATACCTTCTTGAACTTCCATTTTGATCGCCTGAATATCCTTCATAAGAAATTGGAGGAAAATACGACGATTTCTTCCGGGAAATCCCCAGCGAAAAAGGCATACAACTCCTTCTTTTTCATCAAACTTATTATAACCACTACCCACATTGCACAAAATAGTGCACCACAAATAAGAGCTAATGAACAGACCTGCAATCCCATAAAAACACATCACAATTCCTTGTGGAACAAAAAGTATTTGCTGAGATGACAATAAGGGTATCAGGTTCCTACCAAGGTAACTGGAAATTCCGACCACAAAAAATCCTAGTGAACCCAAAAAGAGGAGACAAGCAAAAAAAAAATTGCTTATTTTTCGAGACCCTTTTATGGGTTCTATCCAGAGCCATTTGGATCGACGATTCATAACAAATTACGTCCTATTTAATTTGAGAGATTTAACAAATTTTGACTCCCACCCAGAAGTCATTCTCATAAATTGACTGTATTAGTAAACTAGCCATATACATATAAGCATTTAACAAAACGATTTTATGATTCTTCTTTTTCCGTGCTATTTTTTTGTCTGTTCTTTTTTTAGCATGGAAATTTTTTTGCCCTTAACTTATTGACTATCAAAATAATACTTGATTGTATCAGTCAAATCAAAATTATTAATCTCTCCATTCAAATGTATATATATATATATATAAGCATATTTTGAAGTAGAAGTAAGAAATTCACACACGGGTCTAATATGTCTCATACATATGATACCATATACATTTCTATTTTTGTTATTTATCATATTATAAATAGATCTAAATAAAGATAAATATCTATTTAGATCTATTGAAAGAAGGTTTTATATTATATTAGAAAAATATATATATATGAATATGATATATTCATCAGATTCATAAAATTTCGTCATTTTGAATATAAAAATAAAGAAAAAGCATTGTAACTGCTGGAAAAAACAAGCCCACCAAAGGCACTAAGAGAGAGGGGAAGTTGTTGATTATCATATCAAAAGTATATTAAGTATTTTTTTTCTATTACAAAAATAGATTATAAGATCAAATGAGTGATAGGACCAAATAAGCGGACGTGCCTTTCTTCGTAAAATACCTACGTAATAAATTACTTTACTTTGTTTGATACAAAACAAATGGGACCAATTACCACATTGTATATTGGTAGATATAAATGATAAAATAGATCCGCTTCTCAATTCTATCTTTTGAAACTGTTCTATTAATAGATAGATGTTCACCTTTGAGACAAAGGTTTAATTCCATAGCATAATCTGTCTCTAATGCGAGAAAGTTACATAGTATCTACTTTTTCTGATAAAGGGGTATTTTCATGGGTTTGCCTTGGTATCGTGTTCATACCGTCGTGTTGAATGATCCTGGCCGATTAATCGCTGTGCATATAATGCATACAGCTTTAGTTTCTGGATGGGCCGGTTCGATGGCTCTTTACGAATTAGCAGTTTTCGATCCATCCGATCCTATTCTTGATCCAATGTGGAGACAAGGTATGTTCGTTATACCTTTTATGACTCGTTTAGGAATAAAGGATTCATGGGGTGGATGGAGTATAACTGGAGAAACTATATCTAATCCAGGTATTTGGAGTTATGAAGGTGTGGCCGGGGCACATATTGTGTTTTCTGGCTTGTGCTTTTTAGCAGCTATCTGGCATTGGGTATATTGGGATCTAGACGTATTTTGTGATTCCCGTACGGGAAAACCTTCTTTAGATTTGCCTAAGATTTTTGGAATTCATTTATTCCTCTCAGGAGCAGCTTGTTTCGGATTCGGAGCATTTCATGTAACGGGTTTATATGGCCCTGGAATATGGGTGTCTGATCCTTATGGACTAACTGGGAAAATACAACCCGTAAATCCGGCATGGGGAGCTGAAGGTTTTGATCCTTTTGTTCCGGGAGGAATAGCTTCTCATCATATTGCAGCAGGTATATTGGGTATATTAGCAGGTCTATTCCATCTCAGTGTTCGTCCTCCCCAACGTTTATACAAAGGATTACGTATGGGGAATATTGAAACTGTCCTCTCCAGTAGTATTGCTGCTGTGTTTTTTGCAGCTTTCATTGTAGCCGGAACAATGTGGTATGGTTCCGCAACCACTCCGATCGAATTATTTGGTCCTACTCGTTACCAGTGGGATCAGGGATACTTCCAACAAGAAATAGATCGACGGGTTCGTGCCGGTCTGGCTGAAAATCTAAGTCTATCAGAAGCTTGGTCAAAAATTCCTGAAAAACTTGCTTTTTATGATTACATTGGGAATAATCCAGCTAAAGGGGGGTTATTCAGGGCGGGTGCAATGGACAATGGAGATGGAATTGCTGTTGGTTGGTTAGGACACCCAATTTTCAAAGATAAAAAGGGACATGAACTTTTTGTACGTCGTATGCCTACCTTTTTCGAAACATTTCCAGTCGTTCTAGTAGATGAAGAAGGAATTGTGAAAGCCGATGTCCCTTTTAGGAGAGCAGAATCAAAATATAGTGTTGAACAAGTAGGTGTAACTGTTGAGTTCTATGGTGGTGAACTTGATGGAGTTAGTTTTGGTGATCCTGCTATAGTCAAAAAATATGCTAGACGTGCACAATTAGGTGAAATTTTTGAATTAGATCGTGCTACTTTGAAATCGGATGGTGTTTTTCGGAGTAGCCCAAGGGGTTGGTTTACTTTTGGGCATGCTACATTTGCCCTTCTTTTCTTTTTTGGGCATATTTGGCATGGTGCTAGAACTCTATTCAGAGATGTTTTTGCCGGTATTGATCCGGATTTGGATGCTCAAGTAGAATTTGGGGCATTCCAAAAACTGGGAGATCCAACTACTAAAAGACAAGTGGTATAATATAATATTGCTCCGCTTGTTAATGCAATATTGAGAATTTGCATCTCAAGAATTCAAATCTTTTGCTTTTGATTCCACATTTTTTATAAAAAATGTTGTAATTAGTACGAAAGCTATCTCTATTAATTATAAACTACGATCGAATCTATGGAAGCATTGGTTTATACATTCCTTTTGGTATCGACCTTAGGGATCATTTTTTTCGCTATTTTCTTCCGAGAACCCCCCAAAGTTCCCAATAAAGGGGGAAAATAATTTTCTATTTTTGTAATCCTCTTTCTATAATAAAAAAGATCTTCCCGATCGGGAAGGTCTTTTTTTCAACTAGTCCTCGTGCTCTTCAAAAGGATCTCGAAGTTGTTCAGAAGGTTGCCCAAAGGCGGTGTATAGGGCATAACCGGTAAAGCTAACAAGTAAACAAGATATGGAGATAGCGACTAAGGTTGCAGTTTCCATTGGTAGGTAATCCTATGTATGTATATATACATAATAGTATACAAAGTTAATTATATCTCAACCAATACTATTTTTTTATGGCTACACAGACCATTGATGATACTTCCAGAACCGGACCATTACAAACTACTGTAGGAAATTATTTAAAACCACTTAATACAGAATCTGGTAAAGTTGCTCCCGGATGGGGAACTACTCCTTTTATGGGCATTGCAATGGCTCTATTTGCAGTATTCTTATCTATTATTTTGGAGATTTATAATTCTTCCATTTTATTAGACGGAATTCCAGTTAGTTGGGTCTAGAAAAACTACCCGGATCCCGAGTTCACCCTCCCCCCCCAAAAAAAAAAACTAAGAATTTTCTTTTGAATCGCTTTCATTTTTAGGTTATGACGTTCTGGTAGTTTGATCGTGTAATTTCTTGGAATTTAAGGATTTTTGGAATTATGGGTGTGCGACTTGTTAAAATTGATCTCTATTCTAGTACAGAAAACGGGTCTGTTGTCTTTAGAAAATAAAGACGGTTCTCCTACCTCGTTAGATATTGCTCTAATAGTAAATATCCGGAGCACGAGGTATCTAATTCAATCAAATCTGAACTATGGTTTATGCCTGTTTTTAAGACCTCGTGACCAAGCTTCTCAATAATTTGAAAAAACTATGATAATCAATTGAGAGATCTGTCTTCCTCTTTATACTGATGCTGACCAAAGAATGAGATAGTATTCCATTTTTATTAGTTAGTATAGTGAGTAACAATGAAATGGAAAGGTTCTAACCCATAAAACCTTTCGAGTATTCAAAAAAAAATCATCGGGGTGAAATGAAAATCTGGGGTTTAGATTTATTCATCTATTGAGTTGAGATCTCGACAAGATAATTCCTATGGATCGTCCATACTAGTTGTTCTCTAAGTGATTTATATCACGAATAGGATAAAAGATCGTTCAAAAGGCCTATAGCAATTTTTTTGCATAAGAATGAGCCAACTTGAAATTTGAGCATTATCACTATGAAATTTTTTTCCTTCTTATTGTAGGAAATCATGGATTATTCTGAATCCTCTTCCTTCATACAAAGAAATGAAATATCTATCAAATATTTTTTTTTGACAAACCATCTACTTTGTTCAAAAAAGTATTTGAGTGTTCTTGTTTAAGCCGTATGAAAATAAATTTTCATATACGGTTTTCAGAGGGGGTTTTGAGTTTACCTATCTCAATAAAGTATACGATTGGTTCGAAGAGCGTCTCGAGATTCAGGCGATTGCGGATGATATCACTAGTAAATATGTTCCTCCTCATGTGAATATATTTTATTGCCTGGGGGGAATCACACTGACTTCTTTTTTGGTACAAGTAGCTACCGGTTTTGCTATGACTTTTTACTATCGTCCCACCGTTCTAGAAGCTTTTGCCTCTATTCAATACATAATGACTGAAGTGAACTTCGGCTGGCTAATCCGATCGGTCCATCGATGGTCGGCAAGTATGATGGTTTTAATGATGATTTTACATGTATTTCGCGTTTATTTAACAGGTGGATTCAAAAAACCTCGCGAATTAACTTGGGTTACGGGTGTAATTCTAGCCGTATTAACCGTATCTTTCGGTGTAACCGGTTATTCTTTGCCCTGGGATCAAATTGGTTATTGGGCAGTCAAAATTGTGACCGGTGTGCCTGAGGCCATTCCGTTAATAGGAACTCCTTTGGTAGAGTTATTACGCGGAAGTGCTAGTGTGGGTCAATCTACTTTAACCCGTTTTTATAGTTTACACACTTTCATATTACCCCTTCTTACTGCTGTATTTATGTTAATGCATTTTCTAATGATCCGCAAACAAGGTATTTCAGGTCCTTTATAAAAAATATACATTTTGAATCAGTATTCAAAACCTATTATTTTTCGATATATCATTGCCGCGAAAAACATGTTTCTCGGATTTCTCCTTTCAATTATTAAGTATATTTAATACAAAAAATTGAGGTAGATACTCATCTCAAATGGAGAAAATGGATTATGGGAGTGTGTGACTTGAACTATTAGTTAGGCCGTGCAGATCAATTTTAGGATCTGCCATATAAAGATTCAGATCGAAATATGTCTCTGTCCCAATTTTCTTTCCAAAAATAAGAGGTTTAGAACCTGGGTAAAAGGCGAACACTTTGTTGTGTTATAAGAGAGTTATTTCTATGATCGAATCCGAATTAGGCTCCGTGAAATCCAGGTAATAGTAATAACATTTAATAAGTCAAATTTATTACTTCAATTTATCCTTTCCTTTTCATAGTATGAAAATGCATGCATTTCCCTTGCGTTTCAATACGATAAATTATCGGAGTAAAGGAAGGGGTCTAAAGAAGGAAAAAGGCCAGATCAGTAACAAGTCAATACCTTGTATGCAAAATACATTGTGAGGATCTAGATAAACACAGATTACAAGGAATAAGATGATCCAAAAGGCATATTGATCATGATCAAATTTGTGAGCTTACTTGGGTACTGAGCATACGAAAAAAGAAAATTATGAATTTTCTATAGATCTTCTTAGTTATACTGATTCTAACAATACGTCGTTCATCATTTTTATTTCAACTATTGCTCGAGCCGGATGATCAAAATTGACATGTCCGGTTCTTTCGGGGGATAGATTCATCAAAATCTACTTATCCCAATAACAAAGAAACCTGACTTGAATGATCCTGTATTAAGGGCTAAATTAGCTAAAGGCATGGGACATAATTATTATGGCGAGCCCGCTTGGCCCAATGATCTCTTATATATTTTTCCAGTAGTTATTTTTGGTACTATTGCATGTACCGTAGGTTTAGCAGTTCTAGAACCATCAATGATTGGTGAACCGGCAAATCCATTTGCAACTCCTTTGGAAATATTACCTGAATGGTATTTTTTCCCCGTATTTCAAATACTTCGTACAGTACCTAATAAATTATTAGGTGTCCTTTTAATGGCTTCAGTACCTGCAGGACTATTGACAATCCCTTTCTTGGAGAATGTGAATCAATTTCAAAATCCATTTCGTCGTCCAGTAGCTACAACAGTATTCTTAATCGGTACCGCAGTAGCTCTTTGGTTAGGTATTGGAGCAACGTTACCTATCGATGAATCTTTAACTTTAGGTCTTTTCCAATTTGATATAAATTAGAATATCTTAATATAGGAGAGGAGGGAAATCTTTTGTTTATATATCTAGGGAGTACTTAAGATAAATGGTCTCTCCCTAGATATATGAATGGGGGAGACAAAATAGAACTATTATAAATCTAAACCGGATTCCGAATCAATTCCAATATTTCGCATCAATTCCAATATTTCTTTGACAGATTGTTCCCCAAGATGTTTTATTTTCATTAAATCTTCTCCACTGTAATTCAAAAGGTCTGATACTGTATTTATATTTGCCTTTTTGAGACAATTATATATCCTAGTAGAGAAGTTTAATTGGTCAATATACATTTGATTGAAAACTATTCTCTTCGTATCAGTCGATGTATGCGAAATAGCTAAGGAAGGAATAATATTGTCGCTTAGACTGTTTGTTCCATCGCTGTTCTCTTCCTTTGCATTTAGAAAGGGAAGGAAAAAGTCAATTAAATTACGAGAAGCTTCATAAAGTGCTTCTTTAGGAGTTAATCCTCCATTCGTCCATATTTCAAGAAATAGAATTTCTTGTATCTCATTTCCGCTCCAATAGGAGTGAATACTGTAATTGACATTTTGAACAGGGACAAAGACAGCATCTATAGGAAAGATAAAGGCAGCATCTATAGGAAAAATTTCATCCTTATAATTGGAATTATTTGGATTTTGAATAATATATCCGTGGCCTTTTTCAATTTGTAATGATATATCTAAGGTAATTGATTTATTTATGTTAGCTATATGTTGTGTAGTATCAATTATTCTCACAGAAGGTGATAGTATGATATCTTCAGCGGTTACTTTTTTTGGTCCGACAACATGGATAGATCCTTCTCGAATTCCGTACGCATCACTTCGAAGTACAATTTCTTTTAGATTCATCAAAATTTCATGTATTGATTCTTCAATACCTATTATCATGGAATATTCGTTTGATATATTGTGAAATTTAGCACGTGTGATACATGTTCCTTCTACTTCTCCGAGTAAAACTCTTCTTATTGCACTACCTATTGTATTAGCTTGACCTTTGCGAAGCGGAGATAGAGTGAAACGACCATAATGAAAACGCTTACTCTCTGTTCTGGATTCGACGCACTTCAATTCTGGTATCTTTATTGAGACTGATATTTCATTCTGATTCATAATATTATTTTAATGATTTAATCATTTCTTTCTCTTTCAATTTATTCAATTCTTACACACGTCTCCTTTTGGGAGGTCTACATCCATTATGTGGCATAGAAGTTACATCATGTATATTATTTATTTTTATACCACTTTTATAAATGGCTCGCACTGCTGTTTCTCTCCCCGGACCAGTGCCACTTACTAGAACTTCTGCTTCTTTCAGAAGACCTTGATTTACTAAAGTATGAACAACATTTTCTGTTGCAATCTGAGCAGCAAATGGTGAACGTCTTTTTGTACCTTTGAATCCGCAAGCACCGGCAGAAGACCAAGAAACCGCTTGCCCTTGTGTATCTGTAACAGTAACAATGGTATTGCGAAAACTTGTTCGAACGCAAATAATTCCTTTCAGTATTCGATGTTTAGTTTTACGTGGCAAAAATCTTCTTGTAGCTCTACGTGGCACATATTTTCTTGTATTTTTTGATACAAATTTTTTTGTATTTTTTGATACAAATTTTTGGGTATTTTTTGACACAACACAAATCTTCTCTTCTTATCATTTTTGATCAATTTTGATATTATATTTTGAAGTAAAAAAAAAAATATATATATAATAATAATTATATATAATTATAATCTATTATTATATATATGATGCCGAAATTTCTTTATTTCTTTTATAATTCCCTTATAATGGGAATTATCCCTGTTTTTGTTTATGCCTCGGATTGTAACAAATTACAACAAGGCGTTTCCGTCTACGAATTAGGCGGCACTTTTCGCAAAGTTTGCGAACAGAAGCACGGATTTTCATATTTGTGGTCCTTTTTTTAATGCTAAAATCTTTTGTTAATGGGCCTCATCGGTAGCATCATTCTTTCGTTTGACGGGATGTCTATATATTATACGTCCTTTGCTTAAATCATAAACAGGTAATTCAACTTTCACTCTATCTCCTGGTACTACTCGTATTGATCGACATCTCATTTTACCCGATATAACCGTTAAAACATCTATATTGTTATCTAGATGGACTAAGAACATAGCATTAGGATATGCTATGGTAACTACGCCATCAATAGTGACAAAATTCTTTTTGGTACTCATTTTTCCTAGTTTTTAACTATAACATATTAACTTTGTTATTAACTATGACATTAGATAGATTTCTAAAAGAGAAGAATCATTTCATTAAATTAAAGACGTTTGATCAATTTTTTTTATGAATATCTTTTTTTTTTATCAGCTATTACTACTCAATAATATTCATTGAATATAGTTGAATTCTTTTTTTGTCAGCCAAATTTCTGACACTGAACACTCAACACTCAATTAAATTCTTATCAATAATCTATTTTGTTTAATATTCTTTTTTTTTTTTTTTACAGCATTGCAATATTGGAGGCAAAAATGTAATTTAGGCATTTACTTTTTGTTTTGGAATTACCAAAAAATACATAATAATTCCCCTCCTATTTTTTTTTGTCGAGCTTCTCGATCAGTCATTATTCCTTGCGAAGTAGAAAGGATTGCAATCCCCATTCCACCTAAAACTTTAGGGATTTCTCGAGAATTAGAATAGATTCTCAGACCAGGTTTGCTAATACGCTTTGAAGCGGTTATATATCTCTTTTGCGTCCTTCCCCTAGATTTTGAAGTTAAAACAAAAAAATATTTTTGACCTTCTCTATGTTTCCTAACATCCTCTATAAAACCTTCCCGTAGAAGAATCCTTGTTATGTTCTCGGTAATAATAGTAGCTGCTACTCGAACTGTTTTTTTTTTGACCATGTCAGCATTTCTTATATAAGTCATTAAATTAGCAATAGTATCATTACCCATGACGAACTAATTCTTAAGAATTTACAAGCTCAATATAAAGGCATGTTTATCTTTTTTAGGAATATGCCTGACATTACTTCTACATAATTTATAAGTATTTATAGTACTTCAGGAGCCAATGAGATTATTTTGGTGAAATTCAATTCTCTCAATTCCTCAGTAACTGAACCAAAAACTCGAGTTCCTCTTGGATTTCCTTTCTGATCAATGACAACTGCTGCATTGTCATCAGATCGTATTATCATTCCATCGCTACGTTTAAGTTCTTTACACGTACGTATAACTACGGCTCTAACTATTTCTGATTCTTGCAGAGGCATATTAGGTGCTGCTTCTTTAATTATAGCGATGATAATATCGCCGATATTAGCGGTGTTACGATTACCTGCTCCTAGCACTCGAATACACATTAATTTTCGGGCTCCACTGTTGTCTGCTACATTCAAGTAAGTTTGGGACTGAATCATTTTTCCTCCAAAAGAATTGTTACCTCGGCAGAAAAAAAGTATTTCTTAGCAATTCAATGATCTTTTTCTACCAGAAATATCTCTTTGGTTCGGCATTATTTACGCGAACTAGTAATAAATTTAGTATGTATAGGCATTTTATATGCAACGATTTGAAAAGCTGCTCTAGCTATAGTCTCTGATACTCCACTTATTTCATAAAGTATTCGACCTGGTTTGACGACGGATACCCAATATTCCGGAGATCCCTTGGCTTTCCCCGAACCCATACGTATTTCTGCAGGTCTCGTTCTAATAGGTTTGTCGGGAAATATACGTATCCATATTTTTACGCCGCGACGGGCATAACGAGTAATTGCTCGTCGTCCTGCTTCTATCTGCCCAGATGTTATCCAAACAGGTTCCAATGCCTGAAGAGCAAATCTACCAAAACAAATGCGATTACCCCGAGAAGATATTCCCTTGATTCTTCCCCTATGTTGGTGACGAAATTTCGTTCTTTTTGGGTTCTAGTCGATGGTTGTATAATATAATACTATTTGAATTCCATCTCTATTTCAGAACCGGATATGAAAATTTCTTCTCATCCGGCTCCTTGTGAAGAATCTATGGCAAATTTGGATCATTTAAATAGTTAGGTACTAGAAATAAATCTGTATTTACTCATTACACATATATTATTCATATAATATAAGGATACAAATACCTCTATATGCCCAATAAGTATCTTACAGGCGAATATTAACTCTAAGTTATTTGGGGGACTCCAATTCAATTTATTCTTTATTGGTTTATTTCGCCATCCTATCCAATGAATGATTAAGATTTCTATATGATCTTATGCAGTCACAGGTTCCATCGTTCCCATAGCTTTCAAATGGCTGCTTAGGTATACCCTCTGCAATGGAGCTCTTATTTTACAAGAATCAATTTTCTTAGTTTCCATTGATCCAAAGCTCTTTTTATAAACTGAATAGAAATAATCAGGATAATTCTTATGCTTTATCACACTGCTCTTTGGGGGTGATTTATGAACCATACAATACTGTAAGGAAGAAGATTTCATTTTCTCTTTTTCTCCTTCCCTTTTTCTTTTCTTGCATTACCAAAGACTCTTTTTCCCTTTACGAGAGATATAGGTTTGTCTCTTCGTGGAAAAAAGTCTTTCGTTCATTTGATAGAACTATCTATAGTTAAATAACTAGCTTATTGGATCTTAGTAATTAAGATAAAACAAATATACTAGAGACCAATTTGTTTTTATTTGGAGTTTTCTATCATTTTAGAAAAGAAGCAAAAGCTTGATCTCAACGAGTCGCACACTAAGCATAGCACTGCTCCAAGATGTTTCATTATTTTTATTTGATCTTCTAGAATTTAAGATTTATGATTGGTTAGATTAGAGAAAGATATTGCTCATCTTAAACAAAGATCCAAATTTTGATCCCCAATACTCCATAGACGGTTTGAACCGCATAATAACAATAATCAATTTTAGCTCGAAGGGTCTGTAGGGGCACTCTACCTTTCATAGCCGATTCTTTCCGGGCTCTCTCAATTCCGTTAAGACGCCCTTTAATTTTTATTTTAACACCTTCTACATTTGCCTTTTCAGCCAGTTGAATAGCTTTTTTCATTATTTTTCTTATTTCAACTCTCTCCTTTAGTTGTAGAGCAATATATTCCGCAAGAATTTTGGGTTCTCTGTAAGGTTTATCCACTTTTTCTATA
Source organism: Chamaecyparis obtusa (assembly GCA_027943335.1). Classification (NCBI taxonomy): domain Eukaryota; kingdom Viridiplantae; phylum Streptophyta; class Pinopsida; order Cupressales; family Cupressaceae; genus Chamaecyparis; species Chamaecyparis obtusa. The sequence continues at coordinate 24,129 of BSBK01006731.1, read as the reverse complement.
GAAATAACAAGTTTTCTGTTTACAGAATTAAGCATACTTTGTACAAGCATACTTTGTACTTCCTTTCTTAATTCCTTAATTTCTTCTTTTTCTTCATCTTTTTTTTCTTTTTTTCTTGGCCCTTTTTTTTCGATAAACAAATCGACAAATGCAATATATATATTTACCGAAATCAATTCGGCCTGTTTCAGAATCTCTATACGTGTAATTCCTCCATAACTAGAATTGCTAGAACTTTTGATATGTTGTACATAATTTTCGATGCAATTATATATTCTCTCATCTTCTCGTAGATCTTCGGAATAATCCCTTTCTTCAAACCAAAGGGAACAATGGTTTTGAGTAAAACCAAGTCTAAAACCAAGTGGATTTATTTTGTTTCCCATACATATTTTTTTTGAATACTTTTTTGCAAGTAGTAGTATATTTGCGGCATAAATGGATTATGCTTGCCTCTATTTGGATATTTTGTTTCTATTTTTTGACCATTATAAATCCGTAATGTATCTTTTATCGTAATCCAATGTTTCATCGTACTGTAATGTAATCGGGAGTTGAATTAGAGAAATCCGATGATGTATCGTAAAATAATGTAATACTTATATGACAAGTGGATTTCTGTATTGGATAACCACGACCCCGAGCTCTAGGTCGAAATCTTTTCAAAATAGGACCTTCATTCACTTCAGCCGCAAGGACAGCTAAATAGCACTTATGTATACCCATAAATGAATATGCATTTTCGGCTGCAGAAACAAGTACTTTGTATATGGGCTCACATGCTCTATAATCCATGAAAGTCAATATCGCAAGTGCCTGTATATAGGTAGAATTACGAAGTAGATGGGCTACTCTACGCGCTTTATTAGAAGACATACGTACATGTTTAGCTACAGCTCGTATTCTTATAGTTGAATTTAAATCTAAATTCCTATTTTTAAATATAAATTTCATCTTCATCCTCCATAATGAATTAATGTATACTATTTACAACGAGACTTTTTTATCGTTTCTCTCTCTCTCTTTTTTTTTTATTTTGTTCCTTTTATCTTATTTTTTTTTTTTATCGTTTTTCGATTTTTTATCCTTTTTTGCATGTCCCTGGAAAATGGAAGTAGGTGCAAATTCTCCTAATTTGTGGTTTATCATACCATATGTTATAAAAATGGGTAAATGTAACTTTCCATTATGAACAGCAATGGTATGACCAATCATTGCGGGTACAATGGCAGATCTCCGAGACCAGGTTACTATTATCTTCTTCTCTTTATTCATGTTTAGATTATCTATTTTACTTAACAAATCATTAGATACAAAAGTATTTTTTCTTAGTGAACGTGCCATGGTTAATTACCTTTCTTTTTATTGATAGAAAATAAAAAATGGATTTACAACTATTCCTACTTACGTCGACGAAGGATTGAAACATCGCTATATTTATTTCTCTTCCGACTCTTTCTTCCAAGTGCGCTATAGCCCCAAGGGGTCAGGGGTTTTTTTCTGCCAATTGGAGCTCTTCCTTCACCACCCCCATGAGGATGATCCACAGCATTCATAACTATTCCTCTTACTTCAGGACGTTTACCCAGCCAACGTTTTGACCCAGCTTTACTTAAAGTTCTATTTTTCCATTTAACGTTGCCTACTTGTCCAATTGTTGCTGAGCAGTTCTCAGATATTAAACGAACCTCCCCAGATGGTAATCTTAATGTGGTCAATCGGCCTTCTTTTGCGATCAATTCTGCCACAGCACCCGCTGCTCTAGCTAATTGTCCGCCTTTTCCGACTTGTACTTCGACATTATGTATAGTCGTGCCTAAAGGTATATTGGTTGAAGTAGACCTTTAATTTGTAAAAATCCCTTCCCAAACTGTACAAGCCTCTCTCAGGGCATACAGCTTTCTGGATGTGAATAAATGTTATTCTTAATCTATTTTATAGAGAGATTAAAGATGAAGGGCATACTTGAAATTCCTTATGTCCTTATTCTGTACATCCTAGGTTTTTTTATTCCATCATCTGGCTTATGTTCTTTTTTCATGTAGCATTCAGAATGAATGACTTTATCAAATTACGTTAATGCTTTCGCATCTTCCGGATAACGTAGGAGGCATTTGAAATAGAGATTTTCTTTTTTTAGAAAAAAAAAAATATTTTCACTGTTCAGCTTCGAATCTGCCTTTGACCATCAAATCAAATGTGAGTTACTTGTTTTTCTCTTCATAACAAGGGTTCCTTTACCTTAGTTGTTTCTGCTTCAGACAATTAAGTCTTCTCCATATTATCATATCTCTGGAGTCAATAATTAATTCCAGAAACTATTGAACTCAATCACCCGCTGCTCTTTATCCTCAGTTTCCCTTTGGGATTGATCCCATCAAACTATTCTAGTCGGATCAGTGATAGATTTTAAGGTTTTGCTGTAAACCCAATTGGTTATTTCCAATTACGTAAATTAATAATTCAAACCGCACTCAAAGGTAGGGCATTTCCCATTGATATGGGAGCTCTTGGACCGGAAAGAATAGTATCTCCAATCATAACCCCTCTCGGATGCAAAATATATGTCTTTTTACCATTTCTATAGTGCACAAGACAGATATATGCACTTCTATTAGGGTCACTCTCTATTGTTACAATTTTTCCTAGTATGTTTTTTTCACTCCGTCGAAAATCAATTTGACGATACAGACGCTTGTGACCTCCTCCTCTATGACGTATGGTAATAATTCCACTGTTATTACGACCTTTCCCACAACGATGCCGACCGGAAGTCAATTTCTTTTGTGGATGAGATTGGACTTTTTCATCAAAACTTGATAGAGATTTATCACGTGTGCCCGGAATAAAAGTCCTGTACGAACGGGTGTTCATGTTTGGCAATTAAATAAGTTTCATTTTGAAGGAAAAAGTGGAATAGAATCACCTGGTTTTAGTGTAATAATCATACGTTTATAATGCATTCTATGTTTCATTATTTGTTTTCTATTTCCTCTTTTTTCTTTCTTTTGCGGGGGTCGATAACTATTGATTCCTATTACTTTCACATTGAAGAAAAGTTCAATCCAATTTTTGATCTTTGTTTTATTCGATCCCGAATCGACATTTAAAATATATTGATTTTTTTCAAAAAGACTAACACTTTTCTGTGTAAGTACTAAATCTAGACATTGAACTTCATACATAAATATTTCTCCTTTACTATCATTTACAAATAAACTACAAATGCCTACATCCACCTTTATTAATAGTTCAATAAATAGAATTAAACTATAGTTGTATATGATACAGACTACATAGAAAATTCTGTTTTGAAGATATTCTGATTTGGGTAACCGAGTTCTATTGAATTGAAAAAGAAAAAAATGTTACGTCTATTAGATCGATTAATGTAAATTATCTAATAATAAAAATATATTGATATAAATGATATCTATAAGGCGGCATAGATCGATATGAATATTCCGATCCACTTTCTCTTCTACTATTGAACTCTATATATGATGAATAATATTGTATTGTGAAATATTCCATGAAATAAAATTAGCTTCTTGGATGCCTTGATGGTGAAATGGTAGACACGCGACACTCAAAATGTCGTGCTAAATAGCGTGGAGGTTCGAGTCCTCTTCAAGGCACACATATTGTAATGCCTATTGAATGAACAATTGTTGTTTTGAAGGTTTTGCAAAATCCGGACCAATCGAATTTGAACAAATAATATATAGAAAGAAGCAAATGAAATATTTTTTCTTCGGAAAGTATACTAGGTATAACCTAAATAAAATAAGTAAAATAAATAAAGAGTAAACATAGTAGAGAATATCTCATCAAGTTCAAGAGAACTGACTTGGCTCATATTTATTACTATGCTTACTCTTACATAAAATATCAATTTATATTGAAATTAATTAAAGATCTAGGCTTTTTTTTTCTTATTCAATCCTTCCGCTAATAAGCAATCAATGTCATTTGTAGAAAGCCATTTTGTTTTTACCAATGTATCGATCATTTGTTTAAATAACATTCTATTAGAGAAGAATAAATTTGATAAATATTCATGACTTTCGGATAGAGTCTTATAAATAAGAGATTCATTAGATAATAAATCTCTATTTTCCCTTTCTCCCTTGAGCAAACGTTGTTTAAATTTATCATCCCGTGTTTTTTCACGGAACCAACGTTCACTTACCACCGATTGGGGATAGGGTAATACACGTCTCAATCGGATACCAATTTCTTGAAAGCGTTTGAAAGTTTCAAAATGTTCTCTTTCTTCCATTTTAATGCTAAGAGGTAAATCGTCATCATTAGTCTGAATTTTCATTTCTAGGGCTATTTTTCTCACCCTTTTACGCTTTCGAATAGCTTTTAACGATTTTTTAATACTGACATTTAGCTCTCTTGTTTTAGAATAAGTAAGATAAATACTCTTCACGATTTCTTTAGAAACCAAAAGTTCTCTTCGTTCAAAAGCAGGGTGCTTATTTAGAAAGCGAATACTCACGGGATCCCAAAGAAATCGACGAGCCAGACAGATTACTGGTGTATTTAAAGGTTGATATTCCAGTGCATACTCTTCTGTGTCAAATTGATATATTCCCAGCCTTTGAAACTTTTTGTATAATAATTTTGCTTCCCAGTAAGCAGCTGTCTGTCTTTCTACAATATCGTCCTTCCCACCATAAACAGGCCGTAAGTCGGGGCCAGACATCAGAAATTTCTTCCAATACAAGCTAGAAAGACGGGTCGGTCTTTCTTGAAAGCTTCCAAACAGATGAAGATAATCCAATAATGGATTTTCTATTGTTATATCTTTGATATGCTCAAATCGATTGCTGCGAATAAAACTAAAACGCCAGGTCCTAGAATCACAAACTATAGGAGTTTCATCCTCTGTTCCGTAGGAATTTCTTAATTCTTTAGATAAAACGATTTTATCTAGTAAAGAAGATAATCCTTTTTGCATCGTATCTTTTTTGAACTGAGGAGCAATTGTGATGGAATCAGAATTACCCCGATATATTGCCAACGATGGAAACTCTTCCAGAAGACCCTGTAAAAGATTCGAAGCTAGAATGAAATCATTTTCAATAAAAGGATCAAAAGGACTCCAATTCTCTCTGTTTGATTCCGATAAAAACCAACAATCTTGCGCTACTGATCCGGCCAAGCAACCCAAAATATGATAGAATACGGTGAACTCTTTCGCAGCTGTTCCGGCAATTGAAGGTTCTAAATACCATTGATGCAAATAATTTGCCCTTCGACCCTGGAAATCTAGATTAAGCCTTAGGGAATTTTTTAAATACGTTAGTTTATTTTGTATAATGGCTTTTCCTATCTTATAGGGAAGTCCTTGAAAAAATTCACTGAATTTCAGATTATAATTGCAAGGACCCCAATTTGATCTATACAAAGCTACTCCAATTATATCATTGTCTATAGCTGAAGTATTTTGGCTCATGCTAATTAGAAATATTTCATCAGCAAGTTTTGCTAGATCTTGCGCAGTAAAGCCTTTGGTAGTTAATCCAAATTCATCATAGCAGTTCCATTCTTTTTTCAAGTAGAGCCCTTTGTTACGTAAAAGCAAAGGAAATTCTTTTTCTCGATATGGAGCAGGCAACTTTTTAGTATTAATAAATGTATCGAATCTTCGTTTACTACGAGGAGGACTTATTAGAACTGGATCAATTTTTTTTGGAATATCAGTTGAAGCAATAACAACAATATTTTGTTTTATGGTGGTTTCTTTTTCACCATCACTCGGATTATATGGATCCCCAAGGAGTTCTACCAATAATGCAAGAAGGTAATAGTAATCATTCAGTTCATGAATGCTTGGAATCCATATGACGCAAGGAGACATCAATTTTGCCAATTTGAGTGCAAATTGGAATTGGATTACTCTTCTCGCAAAATACTCTGGAGGGTTAGGATTCTCCCTTCGGCTTCGGTCATACAAAAAGTTATGAGGTTTTTTTTCATAATGCTCATTCTCATGTATGTCTTTTGGCCTGCCTGACCAGCCGAGAGACCTGAGGATATTTTCATGCTCAAGGTATGATTGTTTAGCCGAAGATGTATACTCGGGTTCATAGCGAGACAGAAGTTTCTGCTGCCTCAAAAAACTTTTAGGAGATATTCTTATTAAAGGTAAATAAGAATCTGCTGCTAAACTTTTAGCCAAGTACGATCGTCCAGTTTCCTTAGGCCCTATCAATAAAATTCGATTCGAAAAGGACGGTACTGGGTAGAGTGGGTAGAATCTCACGTGGTCATATAAAGATGGGCGAATTGGTACGGAAGTCATCTTCTGATAAAAAGCAGCGAAGATCGGCATTTCTGCTAAAAACAATGAATTTAATTCGGAATTCATTAAGCCTATTCTAAGGCCTCGCTGAATAAATTCAGCTAAATATCGAAAGTAAAGAAGTCCTGGCTGTTTTCTTGTTTCCAATTCATGAAACAAACCAATAGGGGGGGTTAACTTCGATTCAAATTGAGAGATTTGTTCTTGTAGTAAAAACAATCGATTTTCTCTCAAAAGGAAGTCATCTACTTCAAATTCGTACAAAATTTTTTTTACAAGTGATTTATATTTCCCACAGTCTCCAGAATCCCGCTGGAACCAAGGCAACGAGAACCAAGAACGATATGAAAATTGAATATTTTTTACATACCAAATTTTCAATAGTAGAAATAATCCTATATCATCAGGATCCGACTCCATCTCGATATAGTCCACAAATGTAAGCCAAGAACCATACCAATTTAAATTAGAAAAATTTCTAAGTCTTTTATAAGATCTAATCATTTCTCCTACTCTCTCGGAGCAATGGGAATACTGCAAAAATCTGATCAGATAGAAGTTCCTATAGAACTGAATCAAGAATAAGGGAATTATGGAGGAAATATAAAAGAAAAATCCAACGAAGATACAAAGAAAAATATCATATTCCCGAACATTTTGTATATATTTCCATGTATCAAATGATATTGATAGATCCTTTCCCTCAAGTGCTGCTTTAAGTACTTTTTCATTTGCTACTTGCCAATATTTGTCAATATTCCAGCGGGATAACATAAGATTCAACATCGGGAGAATTTGATCATTCAATATCGGGAGAATTTGATCATTCAATATCGGGAGAATTTGATCATTCAATATTGTGAGAATTTGATTCTTCAATATTGTGAGAATTTGATCAATTTTATTTCTAAATTCCCACTTTAGAAGTGTCCAAAATTGATGATAAAGTGCCCACAAAATATTCAAATTGTGATTCCAATTTTGCCTAATATTGTCCGGCATTGATACTAACTGATCAATACTATTTATTGTTATTTCCGGAAAAGTAGCTAAAAATAGATTTTTAGTATATTTCCACCCTGTGGAAGTCAAAAGCCACAACCATGACCTATATGTTTGAAACAAACCCCATTTCTCAAAATTAAAATTTATTTCATTAAAAGAAATGAGAAACTTTAGTTTTGAAAAGAAAAACTTTAGTTTTTCTTTATTAAAAAAGTCACCTATGTCTTTGACTTCAATAAAGTCACCTATGGCTTTGTCTTCCATAAAGTCACCTATGGCTTTGTCTTCTATTATGTGTTCTAAACTTTCTGTTGAACTATATTTTTCTTCTTTTTCTACAATTTTCTTTATTCGCAAAAATATTTCGGACAATACATCATCTTGATAAGATTGAGTTTGAATAAGATCTATGTTGGAACTAAAACTGTTTTTAGAATACTGACTAGAGGTCTTTTCTTCTAAATCTGAACTATTTAAAAAAGGATAGCAAGAGTTTTTGTCAAAATTGACAATTTGTAGGCTTATTAAAGGAGGTTTAGAAATATCTTCAATCGATAAATTGATATTTCTACGAAGAATAGAATTCAATTTATCCAGTAAATTAGACGATTTATGCAAATCATGAATTAGCACTTTGTCACGTAAATATTTATCCAATAATATATTGACTTGTGACTTTATGAGTGAGATAGTTTCTTTCTCTGAATACACAGCTCTCATTTCACTAATAGAGGAAGAAAACAGATTGTTATGAATGGGAACTAAATTTAATAATTGTCCATAGGTTACATTCTTATTTTTGATATTAATCTTTCCCATGTAAGAAGCCAATCTTTTTTTATAAAAAAGACGAGGACGGTGTAAATAATCTAAAAATTCAAAGGTATTTGCTTTGTAAAAAGAAGCTCTCAATGAATTTTTATTAGATAGTTTTAAAGGATTCAACCAATTGTCTTGATTATCGAATATTTCCGAAAGACCCGCGTTATTCAATAATTCCAATAATTCCATGTAATTTTTTCCATTATCGAAGAAGTCAATAATAAATTCAATTATTGGTTTTTTCTCATTCAAATCTAATGTTGGTTTATTGATCGAGAATTCAAGATTAGGAATTGATTTAGATTTTATTTCATTTTCATTAAGCTTGTCCCAGACATTTCCATTAAGCTTGTCCCAGAGAATTTGAGAACTATTAAGATTGTCCCAGAGAATTTTATTAATTTTACTATCCAAAATTGGTCCAAACCAACTCCAATGTTGAGTAATCGATAATTCAATTGGATCTAACACTCTCTTTTTGAAATTGTTTTGTTTGGAAATGGACAAGAGATATTCTAATCTTTTTTGAAAGTATTCGATCTGAATGGATAATACAAAAGCGTTTAAAAAATTTGGATTTCTCAACTCAACAGGTCGAAAAAAAGGGCGCTCCAAATATTCTTTCTGACATAGTATCCAACTTGATGAATACTGGTTAATTGCATCTTGCGTCACATTATTCAAATTGCGACTTAATGTTTTGATAAAATAGATGAATTCCAAATAATATTTATTCTTATTCAATACTTTCTGTAATTCCAAAGAATATTTTTGTAATTCCATATAGTATTTATTCTTATTCAATACTTTCTGTAATTCCAAAGAATATTTTTGTAATTCCACATAGAAATATCCCAAATAGTTATGTAATTCCAAATAGTATTTATCTAATACTTTTTGTGATTCCAATTTATTCTTATTTAAGACTTTCTGTAATTCAAAAGAGTATTCATGGAATGCCAAAGAGTATTTATGGAATGCCTTTTGTAATTTCAAATAGTATTTATTCAATACTTTCTGTAATTCCAAATAGTATTTATTCTTATTCAATACTTTCTGTAATTCCAAAGAGTATCTTTGTAATTTCAAATAGTATTTATTCAATACTTTCTGTAATTCCAAATAGTATTTATTCTTATTCAATACTTTCTGTAATTCCAAAGAGTATCTTTTTAATTCCATATAGTATTTATGATATTCCAAATAATACTTCTGGAACGATTCTAAATCGTCTAATACAGTTTCGGATTTTAAATCGTTCAATACAAAATCTTCAACGTTCTTCAAAAAATCGAATTTATCAATTTTCACATGCTCGTCAGCTTGAATCTTGTCTTTATTCACTATTTGAATTTTATTCACTATTTTATTCAATATTAGTTGTTCAGTGTTATCATCTTCTGATGTTTTCTTTTTTTCAAAAATATTGAGTACTCTAAGGAAAGAATCATGCGTTAATTCATCTCTGTAATTGAAGAAGTAATTAAAGCACTTCAATAAAGTCTGGTTGAATAAATGTAATTCATTCACACGATGATCGATATCCACGTCAATTGCATCATTAGGGTAAGAAATATGATTAGGCCTAGTTATTGATAGAGTAAATTGATCCGTTATTTTAAGAACAAATTGTTTCAATTGAAAATCATCGTTTAATGCTAATTGTTCTTTATTTTGATCACAGGATGAGGGAGATCTTGAAGATGAATTCTTATTCATAAATCGAATACAATTGAATTGGTTTATATCTTTGCTGATGTTCCATTCGGGATCTGGTAAAATATCATAATTTACAGGAGGATTTTTAAGAAATGTTTTAACCTTCCATAGATCAACGATTCTATTCTTTTCTAATCCCCTGAAATATTGAAAAGCGTCTTGTCGCTCTTTCAACAATTTAAATTTTTCACTCGGTTTATTAGTATAATTAATACTTATACATGATTCATCTATTGACAAATGCTCAAACAACCTTTCAAAAACTTCCGACTCTGAAAAGGAAAAAGATTCTCTTGCTTGATCTGATTCTTCTTGGAACATTTTTTCTTGTTCCATTTCTTGCGATCTTTTCTCACATAGTTTCTTTATTCTTCGTAGCCCTTCTTTGTATCTTTCGATTTCTCGAACTCTTTGTTTCCTTTCCCTTTCTAAACTTTTGAATTGTTCTGGTTCTGAAGAGAGAGCGAATTCTTCTTCTACTTGAACTAGTTTTTCTTCTAATTGTTCGATTTTGTTTTCTAGTTCCTCAATAACTTTGCTTCGATGACGATAAAGTATTGATTCTTTCCATTCATAAAGGTTTTCAGGTTCTGTTTCAGGTTCCCAATATTCGTTTGGAATTGAATTAAAAGATGAATCAATCTCCCATTCGATACCATTAGATTCTTTTTCCAAAGGGCTTTCCCAATTTATTGTTTCTTGCTTCTCTGATATTCTATTTTTCTGATTCAGATTTGTGTTAGAACTGGATAAAATCCAAACATGTTCTTTTGGATTGAGCAAGCAACGTTGATATCTCCTTTTGGCTTTTGGCGAAAACATAAAAAGATGCGGAACGAGCAACAAATTTTCCTTTCTAGCTCTAGCTCCAAGATGTTGTACAGCTGGAAATATCTTCATCAAATTATATGATGATTTATTTCTTTCAATTAAGGCTCGAGTATTTAAAAAAGAGAAAAGTAATGGTAATGCTATTATCATTACAGCTTTTATTGCTTGACCTTTTAAAATAAATATACGTATATCCCGTATAAGTAATGTACTAAGAATCCGAAAATCAAAAAGCTTAACAACACTTTCTCGACCAGAAAATATTTGACTTAGCAATCTCACCAAATTGGATTCGTTCCATGGAACGAATATTTCCATCATGTAATCTTGAAATTTCGACTGAACGCTAAAGAACCAAGCTATTTCTTGGGTCTTTCCAATAGGATCCGTAGACCACGGTTTTTTTCTGTTCATTATGTTGTTTTGTTCTATAAAAAAATTTAAATTATTACTTATTAAAAATAATTATAATAAGTAAGAGGTAGTTAATACAACTTATTCAACTAACTATTGAATAATTCGTCAAAAAAAAGTTGATTGTTATTGAGATAGAATTGAATTAGTAAATAATACAATATTTCAACATTAATATTATAACAAATATATTATACGAATACGAAGCCAAATATACCAAAAATAGGATTTTTATGCCCTATTTAGAACAATAGATATATAGAAAAGAACGTAATTAATTAAAGAATCTCTATTTATACGATCTTATCTATCTGTATTATTCATTAATTAGCATTTTGTCCTACAGAAATTGCTAACAATCCCAAATCTATTTTTTGTTGAAAATGAGAATTCAATTGGTTACCATATTGATTCTAATAAAATCACTTTACCATAGCATCCATGGCTGAATGGTAAAAGCACCCAACTCATAATTGGGAAGTCGCGGGTTCAATTCCTGCTGGATGCACAATAAGCAGTTATTACACTCTGCTCACAATATTTTTGAGATGAAAGAATCGCAGCAAGGTTATCTCGATTCAATTCAGTATCGAGATTAGATTATCTCCATCCCTGTTTTGTAATTCTTAACTATCTCTTTTAATCTTAAATAGAAGTTAAGAATTACAAAATATTTTCAAATATTTGTAATTCATTTACGCACGTTTGAACGACTTTTTATCAGATAGAAAATCTATATTTTGGTACAAAATGAACTTCTAATTTAACGATCAAGTTGATTTTGTAATTAGAAGTTCATCTTATAATTTCAGCCTATTCCCTGCGATTTTAAGAATATGAATATTAGGGCAATTCTGACTTTTTTGAGTTAGTAAGTAAGAAAAATTCTATAGAAAAAATCTCAATCTCTAAAATAATGTATCCTGGGCAATTGCAATAATTGGATTCATTATTATTCCCAGTAAAGTAGATGCTATTACACATATAATCATACTAAATTCGATATAATTTTTTGAGATTGAAGAAGATAATCTATAATTTTGCACGTAGGGAGTTATTTCTTTGTTTCTTTCAGTCATTAATAACTTAATTATTTTCAGATAATAATATATGGAAACAACACTCATAAAGAGTCCTATCGAAACTAATAAATAGGAGCCTGCTTGCCATCCACACCAGAATAGATAAAGTTTTCCAAAAAAACCTGCTAATGGAGGAATCCCCCCTAGAGATAGCAGACATAAAGATAAAGACAAAGCTGAAAAAGGGTCTTTCATATATAATCCTGCATAATCCCGAATGTTATCTGTTCCTGTACGTAGACTGAATAATACAATACAAGCAAAAGTTCCTAAATTCATAAAAATATAGAGCAGCATATAAGTTATCATACTTGCATATCCATTGTTTGAGTCTTTATCAATTATTCCAATAAGCATATATCCAATTTGACCTATCGATGAATATGCAAGCATACGTTTTATACTTGTTTGAGTAATAGCAATTAAATTTCCTAATATCATGCTAAGAATAGCTGATATTTCCAAAAGAAGATGCCATTCGTTCAATGAAAAATAAAAAATAATGTCAAAAATTCTAGTGGCTAAAGCTGAAGCAGCTACTTTTGAAATAACAGAAATAAAAGCAACGACTGGAGTGGGGGAGTTAGAGTCGAAAAGAGGAATTTTCCCTCCTTTCTCTCATTCAGAACCGTGCATGAGACTTTCTTCTCGCACGGCTCCTAAGTGATAAAAAAATGAGCATAATCGTTTGATTCTCTTTTTTTTTTTTATTACCTTCCTCGTGTATGTATAAGATTGAATCTATTCAATTGATATAAAGAATAACTAATCCTTAACTTTCCGAGGAATCCTTACTCAGTGGTTATTATGGTATGGTCAATCTTTTTTTTTTTTTTCTTATTTTTTAAGTTCAGTTATGAAAGAGTTAAAAAGAAAAAATAAAACCATCTGATTTAAATCGTTCTGAATAGTCATGAGATGCTCATCTTAGGGTAATCTTTTTGTCGACGGATGCCTTCTTTTTTACACTCGTAGTTTCTGAAGAATGAAAACTTACTATATAGCATCTACGTTAAGAATAAAAATATTATACACGTCATTAATCTGATCCTTTGTAAAAACTACCCGTAATAATTAATTTGTAAAAGTTATTTATTCAAATCAAAAAAAAATTCGTTTGTTTCTTACTTTGCTTTACCTTAATTCAATTCAAATTTTTGGTAAAAGTTATGTCTTAGTCCAAGTGGGAATAACAATCTTTTTTCCACATGTCTATAGAGTTTCTATTTGTAAAACGAATCGCACTCCTTCATATACATCGGGGGTCCATTGATGAAAAGGAACTAAAGAAAGCTTGAATGCAATTCCTACCGTTATAGAGAAAAGTGCAATCCAAATTCCTGGAGAGTTATACATTTGTGTATTTATAAGACCATTGGCTATTTCTTGAATTTCAATCTCACCTCCAGATAGACCATATAGCCAAGAAAGACCATAAGCAAGAATGGAAGAACTTGTTCCACCCATAAGTAAATATTTCATAATAGCCTCATTAGACCGTACATCTCTTTTGGTATATCCAGATAATAGATAAGAACATAGACTTAAACATTCTAAAGATACGAAGATAGTTGTTAAATCATTAGCACCACATAAAAACATTCCTCCTAAAGTAGCTGTTAATATGAATAACAAAAACTCTGTTACAGCCATTTCTGTACATTGAATGTATTCCACGGATAGAGGAATACATAAAGTGGAACATAATAAAATGAGAAACCGAAATATTTTATTAAAATTGTTTGTTTGGAAATTACCAAAAAAACTGATCGTAGGTTCTTCTCTCCATTGAAATAACAAAAAAGCTATGCTTAGCACTAAACTTGTTAAAGAGATGAAATAGAACCAAGTTGTCTTTTTCTGATCAGAAATGAAATCGATTACTAGAAGAAGAAATAGGCCAAAAATAAGGATGCATTCTGGAAAAATGGAACTTCCATAGAAGAGAAGCAAATGAAATTCTTTCATAAAAATGATTTAAAGGTATTAATTGAAAATGCATTTTTCATTTTGTCCGGATCATTAGTTAGTAACTTCAATTAATATTTAAGCAACATTTTCTTTAGAATCTCCTTATTATCATTTATCTATGATTTCTTTTTCATTCTTCTTTTCCTTTCGTTTTCGTTCCAATAAAATTTTGATAAAGTAAGTTTTCTTTTATTGATCAGAATGGAATAGATCTGTAGATCTATTTTATATAGTTAATGGATTAACGGTAATGTGCAAAAGCTTTATTGGATTCTGCCATTTTATGAATCTCTTCCTTCTTGCGTATAGCATTGCCTTTCTCTCTGGCAGCATCCATTATTTCGTAACTCAATTTGAATTGCATATTTGGACCAGAACGTTTTCGGGATGACTCTAATAACCAACGAATAGCAAGTATTTTTCCTTCTTTCTCTTTTATTTCAATCGGAACTTGATAAGTGGATCCACTTACACGTTTTGATTTTACTATCAATTTGGGAGTTAATTTGTCTATTGCTTGACGTAGAACAATTAGTGGATTTTTCTCTGTTTTTTCGTGAATCTTTTCTAGAGATTGATAAAAAATTCGATAAGCTAATGATTTTTTTCCGTGTTTAAGAATACGGTTAACGACCATGTTAACTAATCGATTATGATAAATCGGATCAAATTTATCAATTTTCTTTTCTACAGTACTTTGACGTGACATGAGTGTGAAAAAGGTTCATAAATTTATTTCATAAAGACTAATCATTACTTATTTCGGCTTTTTAACTCCATATTGTAGGGTGGATCTCTAAAGGCGGCAAAGATCTCCCTCCAAACCGTACATACGACTTTCGTCGAATACGGCTTTCCACATGATTCTATCTGCATATTATATATATGATATAATATATATTCTTATGCATAGAATTATGTTTACTCATTCTCAATTGAGTATCCGTTTCCTTTCTTTTGCTATGATTAGAAATCTTGTATTTTCTATATCTATACGATTAGGTCCTTAGGTTTTAAAAAGAGTATAAAAAAAGGAAAGGGTGTTTTAAATCAATGCTATTTGAATTGAATCTGCTCCAAAAAAGTCAAGACATTTCCAATTTTATATTAACACACACTAAGTAAGGGAAAACTTATCAAATGAATTCAATATTAAACCTTAGACATATATTATCCTTATTGTTTTAGCCTGCTCTAGTCCCCTTATAAAACGTTCGTTATTGGGTTAGCCATATACTTTACATGTTTTTAGCAATTGACATGGCATCATCATAAAATGATACAAATCTTAGATAAGAATATACAACGCACTAGAACGCCCTTGTTTCCGATTTTTGACTGAGACAGCATCTAAGATTCCTCGAATTATGTGATATTTAACACCGGGCAAATCCTTAACTCTTCCACCTCTTACTAATACTACAGAATGTTCTTGTAAATTATGGTCAATGCCAGGTATATAAGCAGTGATTTCATATTTAGAAGTTAATCGTACTCTAGCGACTTTGCGTAAGGCAGAGTTTGGTTTTTTAGGGGTGATAGTGGAAAAGTTGACAGAAAAGTTACCTCTACTGCCACTATACAAAACCGTACATGAGAATTTCACCTCATACGGCTTCTCGTTCAATTCTTTTGAGGACATTTTTGTTTTTCGAGTATTTATATATATATATATTATATATAATATATAAAATATAAATAGAAAAAAAAACTATCCGAATCCTTCGGGGTTCATTCTTCTTTCTCTATTAAAAAGAATGAGAGTGATAATCTTTTTTTTTTATCCATTTTTATTATTAACATGCTCATTTTTTATTGATATCTCGAAATATCATTTTTTTGAATCATAAATTCAATTCAAAATTGACGGGTTAATGTCAGCTTATCCGTGTAGTTATGCATTATTTAACTGGGAATCAATTTGATGAAAAATTTTGACTTTTGTGCTTTGATTTGGGTGGCATGGTTTGGCTACTCAGGATTATTTCGATGGCCTATGATAAAATGGTATAAATAGAATATATGTTCCGAGCGGCTGTGTGCACCAATCGGCAATATAAGGTAAGAAAATCTAGGGAAAGTTTTTGAATTCTATTATGTGCATCTAAATATAAAATGCAGAATAAATATAAAAAGAAAAAAAAACGAACTCTTTGCCTATTTAGTTACAAAATGAAATTTTGTATTTCAATAGAAAATGTCAATTTGTAACTAGTGAAAAAATGATTTCATTCTTTTTTTTACGAGGTTTTGAAAAAGTATGAGAACAAGATATAACTTTCGGGGAATAATGATATAGTTTCGTGGAATTTATCGATTCTTTGGGAATGGGAAGTTCTTACTCTTACAATTTCCCTTCTGGATGAGGATAGGAAAGGGATATAACTCAGTGGTAGAGTGTCACCTTGACGTGGTGAAAGTCATCAGTTCAAAACTGATTATCCCTAGTTCTCTTTTTATTTCTGTTCG